>PKML01072222.1:96190-127603 GCA_002933935.1 Eutrema yunnanense | reverse complement strand
TTTTTTTTTTTACTTTTTCTTAACTTTAACTTAAAAAACAAAAAATTCTTAATAATTGAATGTTGTTTTGTTTTTTTCTTTCAAAATCTATGTTTAAAATGTAATATTTTTATGTAGCTATGTTTAATTAATAAAATAAATTCTATTTTAAAAAAAAAAATCAATTAAATTAATTTTTTTTAAGAACCCCATTAAGGGTTCTACCAATAAAACATCAAAAACAGAAGTTTTGTTAACACAATTTCTTAACTTCAAATTTATTTTTAAATAGTACTTAAGAAACCCATTTGGGTTTCTACCAATACTGATGCTCTAACAAAATCATTATTCTTCCATGTAGCCCGACAACGGAAGGCCACAAATACGACATAAGGGTTATGGGAAGATGCAATATCTTGTAGTCTTCGGATACCTCTAATACAATATGTTCTCACTAGAGCATCATTAGTGGGAGTCTCTCATGAAGGAGTCTCTCAATAATATATTATTATTATTTTAAATATATTTTAATTATTTGATTAAATTTTAAGTTATAAAAAAATTGAGCCAATTAGATGAAGACATGTGGCATATGGGTCTCTCATTGGTTTCTCAAAGTTTCTCATTTGAGAAACTCATGAAGACTCTTGTCATTCTCTCTCATGAGTTTCTCAATGTTTATTATTATTTTATTGTGAGAAACTATATGAGAGACTCCCACTAATGATGCTCTTAGAGCATGTCCATCAAAGGTTTTAACAAATTTTTGCACAGTTTCATATGCAGGTTGAAAAAAAAAAAATCAGAAATAAAAGATTTTCGATGAACCGCTCCTTATATAAGGGGTTTATGATACCGCCTCTTACGTGCGTGGCCATCCGTGATTGGTCCGGTTTTTCATTTAAAAAAAAAAAATTTAAGGAGACCCTCTGGTTTTGTTAGAGTCTCTCTCACACTCGTGATTTTCTCCACTTATCGCGACCAGTTTCTTTTCTAATCGAGAGCTAGGGTTTCGAGTGTATTCGCGATTTCGAGTGGATTTGGGGATTTCTTCAATTTGAGTCTGAGTTCGTGTTTGGGAATCAGCAAAACCAATATCGTCAACCTCCTTCTCTGGTTAGTGGTTCTTTCTGTCTTTGATTTTTGTTTGCGAAGTGATTTTTTTGTTTTTCCGTCATCTAGAATTAGGGAAATTTTCGTTGCTTGGTTTTCTTCCGTTGATTCATCGTTTTCCAGTATGAATTTGAGTTCGTAGATCTGTGTTTAGCGCAGTAATTGCTATGAAATCTTCAAACTTTTGATTTAGAATTAGATTGATTCGTCTTCTTCTTCCGTTGATTCGTCTTCTTCTTCCGTTGAAATCTTCAAACTTTAGTTCTGTTGATTCGTCTTCTTCTTCCGTGATTAGGAGAAATATGAAGAAGTTGAAGGAATACATGGACATGCGTGGGTACGTAGCCGATGGCCAGTACGGGATTCCGCGCCATTGCCCATGTGGGGGAAGAATCATTAACGAGGTCTCTGCCGATCCAAAGTATCAGAGTGATTTTGATACTCTTCTTGGGAGGAAGTACGTCACTTGCAAAGACTTCGAGGTAATTTTGATACTCTTCCTGAGATGCATTGTTTGACTATGATATTTGAACATTCTTGATATGAGATGCATTGTTTGATTATGATATTTGACCATTCTGGTTTTGAGATTCATTTTTTGATTTTGATATTTGAGCATTGTGGATATGAGATGCATTGTTTGATTTTGATATTTGGTCATTCTGGTTTTGAGATTCATTGTTTGATTTTGATAATTTAGCTTCAGGATATGAGATGCATTCTTTGATTTTGATATTAAGCATTGTTTGATTTTGATATGAGCATTTATGGTTTTATATGCAGGACGATGGGTTGCACTTTCGGCAACCATGGGTTTATGGTCTCCAGGAAGAGGTTGAGAAACTAAGTAAGAGGGTGGATGAGATGGCCGAAGAGATTGCAATGCTTAAGGCCATGATCCGTCCAACAGATTAAGGTGACTTCCTAACTAGTTTATTTGTTTTATTTGTTAAAGCAAAACACAATCACTAGTTTTATTTGTTAAAGCAAAACACAATCACTGATTTCTGATCAGTTTCTTTTCTTCCTAACTATTAGTTACGTGAAATAGTTAGATGATTAGTTGCTTGTATTGGTGAATGTTAAAGCAAAACACAATCACTGATTTCTGATAAGCCTCTGATCAGTTTCTTTTCTTCCTAACTATTAGTTACGTGAAATAGTTAGATGATTAGTTGCTTGTATTGGTGAATGTTAAAGCAAAACACAATCACTGATTTCTGATCAGCCTCTGATCAGTTTCTTTTCTTCCTAACTATTAGTTATATTAAATAGTTAGATGATTAGTTGCTTGTATTGGTGATTGTTATCAATGCTTGTATTAGGATTTGATGTGTGATCAATGCTTGGTAGTTAAGAGTAGGTTAAAAGCTCTTTTCATTAAAAGCTAAAACACTTTTAAAATCTGTGTGTGGTTTGTGTGTGGTTTCTACGAACTTTTTCAACTAACAAAAAGTGTTCAAACATCTCAAAATTTGTTAAACACCCAAACAAAACTTTTTCCAACTACAAAATGGATTCTACGAATCCATTTTCTTCAAATTCCCACGGGTTTGTTAACCTCTTAACTAGTCAAACTATAGACCTTGGATCATCAGAACTTCCTCGGTTTAGCAGCCAATGTTCTGATGATACAAGTCCTGGTGGTAAAGAAAGGAGGAAGTGGTCTCCGAAAGAGGATGTAATCCTCATAGGTGATTGGTTGAACACCAGCAAAGACCCAGTTGTCAGCAATGAGCAAAAGGCTGGCGCGTTCTGGAAGAGAATTCAAGAGTATTACAATTCAAGTCATCTGTTGGGTGGGACGCCTCCTAGAGAGGTGGGTCAGTGCAAGCAACGGTGGGGAAGGCTCAACGACCAAGTGTGCAAGTTTGTTGGGTGCTATGAGGCTGCTTTGAAGGAGCAAGCAAGCGGGCAAAATGACAATGATGTGATGAAAGCAGCCCATGACATTTTCTACAATGATTACCAGATCAAGTTTACACTTGAACATGCATGGAGGGAGCTTCGCCATGACCAGAAATGGTGCTCCACAGCTTCTGTTAAAGAAGGTTGTAAGGATAAACGAAGAAAAGTTGGGGAGGGTTCAGGGCAAGAAGCTGTTTCAGAAGCCAGACCTCCTGGTGTTAAGGCCACTAAAACTGGTAAAAGAAGGGTCAAAGAAGAGCCCTGGGAACAGTTACAAAGCGTGTGGGAAATGAAAAAATTTGATTTGGAAATGAAAGACAAACTCTCTAAGCAGAAATTGCTTGATCGTCTCTTTGCCAAAACAGAGCCGCTTTCTGAGATAGAACAGTCTCTTAAAATCAAACTAATTTCTGAGATGTTGTGACAACTAGTAAGTGTTTTGTTGTATTAACTAGTAAGTGTTGTTAAGTGTTTTGTTGTATTAACTAGTAAGTGTTGCGAATTATGTGTTATTAAGTGTTTCTCTTCCTGCACTTTGGTGTGTTATTAACTCATTTCTTTGTCTTCCATATAGGTGACCATGAAGCAGAAGCTGCACAAGAAATTGTGACTTTTGAAGAGAAAACTCATCACGGGTGTAATTTTTTTTGGTTGTATTGTAATTCTATATTGTAACTCATCACGGGTGTGAACTCATCATGTACTTCTTTTGTCTTGTAAACTCATCACGGGTGTGAACTTTGTTGTCTTTAAAGCTCTACTTCTGTTGTCTTGTAAACTCACTCTTTTTTTGCTTGTAAACTCTACTTCGGTTAATCACTAGTTTCTTTTGTTGTCATTCGCTTGTTCTTCTTTGATCGTCTCTTCTTCTCTTCAATAGTTTACAAAGAAGACTTCATCTTCAACTAATGACTTTATCTTCATCTCTCATAAAAAAACTTTACAAATATGTCTTTATCTTCATCTAATGATTTCGATGATACATTTGATGAAGCTGTTGATGATATCTTTGATCAACAAGTCGAGCATACGGTCAACGTCATACTTGAGCGTCAAGCAAAAAATCCGAAGAAGAAACGAGCATATATTGAAAGAGAACGCGAACAAGGCCACAACCGGTTATGGAACGACTATTTCAGTGAAGATGCTACATACCCGCCTCATATTTTCCGATGTCGTTTTCGAATGCACAAGCCGTTGTTCATGCGTATTGTTGATCGCCTCTCCCATGAAGTTCCATACTTTCAACAAAGAAGAAATGGTGGCGGGAGGCTTGGTCTATCTGGACTACAAAAGTGTACGGCAGCAATTCGTATGATGGCATATGGTTGTGCGGCAGACGCGGTTGACGAATATCTCCGATTTGGTGAAAGTACTGCACTTTTATGTTTGGAAAAATTCACTGAAGGAATAGTACATTTGTTTGGAGATGAGTATCTAAGAAGACCCACACCAGAAGATCTTCAACGACTACTCGATATTGGAGAGATACGCGGGTTTCCTGGGATGATAGGAAGCATCGATTGTATGCATTGGGAGTGGAAGAATTGTCCTACCGCTTGGAAAGGTCAGTATACACGTGGTTCAGGAGAGCCGACTATCGTCTTAGAGGCTGTAGCATCACAAGATCTTTGGATATGGCACGCTTTTTTTGGACCTCCAGGTACCTTAAACGATATTAATGTTCTTGATCGGTCACCTGTTTTTGATGACATATTACAAGGTCGAGCTCCAAAAGTTAATTACTTTGTCAACGGATACAAGTTTCATTTGGCGTACTACCTCACAGACGGTATTTATCCAAAATGGGCAACTTTTATCCAATCTATTCCACTTCCTCAGGGTCCTAAAGCATCGTTATTTGCTACATATCAAGAATCCGTCCGAAAAGATGTCGAGCGTGCTTTTGGAGTATTGCAAGCTCGATTTGCAATTGTTAAAAACCCAGCTCTTATTTGGGATAAGGAAAAAATAGGAAAGATTATGAGAGCATGTATCATACTGCACAATATGATAGTGGAAAACGAATGAGATCATTACACTCAGTATGATATAACTGGGTTCGAAGAAGGACAAGTGAACAGAACTTCACAGGTGGATTTCTCGTATTCTACGGATATGCCTACAAATCTCGGCAATATGATTGGCATTCGGAATCAAGTTCGTGATAAACAAATACAACAACATTTGAAAGCTGATTTAATTGAGCATATATGGCAGAAATTTGGTACCTCTCAAGATTAATCGATTATATGATTTATATTTTGTATGTCTTAAAATTTATGTAATGAACTATTAATTCAAGAGTTTTATAATTATTGTATGTTTATAATTATTATTACAATATATAAAATGTTCAAAATAAAAAACTCATTAAAACAATTTTTTTTTTAAGAACCCCAAAGAGAGGTTCATTGATGGAGGGATAAAAAAAGTATAGATTCTAAACTACTCAATAAACAAAAAAAAATAATAAAATAATCCTAAGAACCCCAATGAGAAGTTCATTGATGGAGATGCTCTTACATTTCGGATTTCAGGTGCCTTAATTCAAAACTTTCATTACCTCACATTTCGCTTCATACGTGCAAGACACAACACACATATGTGGAAGTAAAACTTCCACTCGGTTGTGTTATGGATGCATTCCTCAATGGATATGACGCGCTAAGAGACTATTTAACCTCGTCAAAGCTATCAATGTCAAGTTACATCTACATAAAGCATTTTGCAACTAGTCATTTGATCCATTGAGAGATGACTCTCAAGAGATTCAAACTCTATGTTAGAGAAACGATGAAAATATAAATGTTTTCAATATTTTTCAATCGCATATTGCATATCTTTACACTTGATAATATTTGATAATATTTGAACTAAAGTAATGAAGTTCCCTTTTTGTTTTTTGTTAAATGTTATGAAGTTATGTTTATAGGCTATAAACATGGGTGTCAATTAGGGCCAAAGCCCGAGGGCCGGCCCGGCCCGGTCCTGAAAAACAGCGGGCTCGAGCCTAGAAATAAAAGCCCAAAAAAAATCGATCCTTTCGGGCTAGTGTGTTTTCGGGTTTAGCCCGAAAACACACTAGCCCGAAAAGCCCGTAACTATTTGATTACGTATGTTTTATTAAATTTGGGTTCACTTATCATATGATTTCAAAGCGTATGAACAAACGTACCATTATAGAAGAATTAAAGTCTAAATTGACTCTATACTTAGAAGACGATATGTTTGAACTGACTTTTTATGAAGACATGAATGTTTTAGAATGGTGGAAGAGTCATTCACAACGTTATGGTGAGTTAGCTCGTATGACATGTGATGTTCTAAGCATTCCGATAACTACAATGGCATCATAGTCTACATTTAGTATTTGTGTGTATGTCTTGGAAATCGTCTTTTACCAAGAAACGTTGAAGCACTGATTTGTACATGCACTTGGTTTTATAGGTTTAAATTTCGTGATCCATGTACCATTATCATTCATCCATATTTACTTCATATTTTTAAAATCGTTATCTATAGATTTTCAATGACATTTCTAAATGATTTATACTTCTCAAAGTTTTATATTATTTTACTTTTTCTTTTTATCTGTAGCTTTTGATAGTGATGAAGATTTAGAAGACGATGAAAGATATTATAATCTAAACTCTATTACCTAGATTTGAAGTGTTTTCATTTTATGTTTTATTTAGTAATACAATTTATTTGAATTTTATTTGTTTTTTTTTGTCAAACTTTTGTTTTTAAATTTAATTGGATTTGATATAATACATTTCAATTTAGATTTATTTTGATAAATATTTTGTTTTAATTATTTTTTATTTGAGAATTGTGAATTTTTGTGTTTGTAAAGAAAAGCCCGAAAAAGCCCGAAAAGTCCGAAAAGCCCTGTCCGGGCTTTAAAATATAGGCTCGATATTTTTTCGGGCCGGGCCGGACCGAACTCAAATATATGCGGACTTTACGGGTTTCGAACCGGGCCGGGCCAGCCCGATTGACATCCATAGCTATAAATCATAGCATATAAACAAGATTGTGGACTAGAACAAACTAAGAGTCTTCAAATTTGGCTAACCTCGATGTCACAAACTTTTTTTTGAATTATTAGGAGGTTTTGGGCCAAGGTTCGTACATCACCCAAGGCCCGGAATCTGAGCATTTTAAATGGTCCCGTTCCAAACGTCATTCGATCATGTGACTTTTAGGCTTTGCTTATGGTAAAAACGATACTTGGTCATACTCTATGTTCAATTTTGCAAAGATGATTGAATCACTTATAAGATTATTGAAAATAAAAAAGAAATGACATCAAACTTGACATACCAACCTTTTCTTCTCTAATTTAATATTTTTGAACCATGTTTTCCGTAAATAAGTATTATGGAGTCGAAATCGTTCTACAAATTAAAAATGCAAATATATATATATATATATATATATATATATATATATATATATATATATTGCTTTACTTATACGTATGAACTATTTATTATCAAATTTTGCACATGGGTAACAACAATTAGGTACATTAGAATCGAACCTAGTATAAAATATGTATAAGAAAGAGTTATTTTTACTTGCCATACCTTTAAAATTAGATGGCAAAAACTTGATTTTGGTTATTAAGCTAATTGACCCTTACACTTTAATAATCTAATTTCGTGTTCCATCCAATGAGATTTCTCTCTTTTCCTCTACATATTATAAAACTTTTTTTTTTTGTCAACTAATTTTATTTATATATAAAATGAACATACATCAAGAATACATAAAATGATAACAATACAAGGTAATAAAATAAAGAAAATAAAGTTTGATGATTTTTTTCTCCAAAAAATTTTACTCGCAAAGAAAGTGTCCATTCTTTCATACCTCAAATTCGCATTCAATCTGATGCGATTTTCAACTTTGGCTATCATCCATTGTTTCCACTGTTGTATTACATTGACCAATTCCCAATTAGATGCTAAAGATGTTCGTCGAAATAGAACCCAATTTATTGATTCTTTCGATAGAAATAAGATTTGAGACTGCCAATCTTCAACGACTATACGAATGTCGCCATACAACAAAGGTGCATCTTCCGCTCCAAACCGTCTTTCCCTCCATGGTGGTAATACCATATTCAACCGAGTAAAATAACCGGAAAAAATTGAACTAGAAACAACAGAAACATACAATTTTCCGGAATCCCAGATTCTTCGACCAAGGCACCATTTGCAAGGAAACACAGGTCTATCCACCATCCTTCCTGAGATCACCTCGGTCAATCCCCAGTTACAAGGTGGAGTCACGACAATTGCCCGAATGTTTTGTCTCCTTGGAATCTCTGAACTAATTAGGTAAAGACACAAAATAAACTTTGAGATGCAGATTTTGGATTTTGCCCCAAATCGCATTTGTAAACAAACCCAAATCTGATCATTGAAGTTTGTTTCATCGTGCAGGACCCAATCGTCCATACCGGAGATAAATGCCTGATCATGGGAAGAAATTAAACACCCCACATATTATAAAACTTTTTATTGTTGGAATATAGTTAACCTTACCACTAAAAAAAGAAAGGCACACAATAAAATAGTCAGGATTCACAACAAATTCAAATGTTTATGATTTTACCTATCAAATTTATAAATAACAATTTCAAATGGATTTCCCAAAAAAGCCCAAAAATATTAAAAACGGAAAACGAAACCGGAGAATCGGCTTTCTCTCCATAACCAAATCGGAAAGATAAAAAACCTAAACCGGGTTTCTCCATAGCGGAAAACAAAAAAAAACCTGAAAATGTACACACAGCAAATTCACCGATTCAGAAAACTAAAAACTCTATTTACACACTTTAATCCATTTCTTTGAGATCTTTCATCGTCCATACAAATGATCATCGTCTTCAAACTCGGTTACACCGAGCATCGCAAGATCAAGATGACATTTCATCTCGGATTTGGTCTGCTGCAACTGTGTATAAGAGTCGATTATACCCGCAAGATTTGTATTTTTCCTGCTCGAGTATGTTCTTGGCTCTAATCCTTCACCGCCTTTCAAGATTGAGACAATCTCCTCCATACCAGGTCTTCGGGACTCCTCATTGATCACACACGCCGCTGCAGCACGGACCATCCGCTCCATGTTAACTGAGTTTTTTCTTGTACATCTCAATCTCGGATCGAGCAGCTCCTCTATAGCTTCAATCCCTCTATCCAACAACGGTTTCGCCTATAGAAAAAAATACGGAAAAATTGTAACTAAGTCTTTTTCCAAAACAACTCTAAATGTATGTGACGCAAACCCGATATGATCAAAGTTGTGTAATAACCAAATTCAATACTAATAGTTTTGTATGGGAATGATGTGAATTTAGATGACATACCCAAACAACCAAATTTTCTTCACCAGATGATCTTCTTGGTTCGATTGGTTTCCTACCAGTTATTAGCTCAAGCAAAACAACCCCAAAGGCATAGACATCGGTCTTGTCAGATATCTTACCATGTTGGAAATACTCAGGAGCCAGATATCTGCAAGAAGTTTTCGAATATCGAGTTTATTCACAAGGAATTGACTTTAAAAGGAAAACAAAGAACTCAAGGAAGTTTTGATCCATACCCAAATGTGCCTTTCACAGTCTTGCAGAGGAAAGGAACAGAAGGTGCAGCGGTCCAAGTAGCTAACCCGAAATCACACAACTGCAAAAAAGCAACAGAAATCAATTCTTATTTCTCCAATCGATTATCGAATAGATCATTCATTTCCCGGAAAATGACTTGCTCTTTTACCTTTGGTATTTTCTTTGAGGAAAGAAGAATGTTGGAGGGTTTGATATCTCTGTGAACAACACATTGCTCTGTTCCGTTATGCAAATAAGCTATGGCATCGGCAATGCCTAACGCGACCTTGTACCTTGCTGACCAAGGCAAACCAAAAGCGGCCTTCACGCTGCCTTTCTTCTTCTTCTTATCTGTTAAAAACCCGAAAACAAAAATCGAGATCCGTCAATCTCGAAGAACAACTTTGATCTACAAAACAACGGAGATCAAAAAAGCTTCTCTCTTACCGTGTAAATAGTGTTCGAGGCTACCACCAGAAACATACTTGTAAACCAAGAATAGACCTTCTTCGGGATCGATACAGAATCCAAGAAGAGGCACAATGTTGGAACTATGAAGAGAGCTTGCAATCATCAACTCTCTGCAAAATGATTTAGGAGATTCTTTGTCCTCTTTATCAAGTCTCTTGATTGCTAAAGCTGTTCGCCAAATTCCGATTTTACCCCTGAACACATAGCTACAAGCTCCTCTTCCCAACACTCTCCCTAACAAAACCATTGAATCAAAAAGTCAAAACCTTTATCCAAAATTTTCCTAATTTCATGGAACTAAGCTTAACACAAGAACTAATTTAGGGCTTTTTTTTTACCTTTGGAGAAATTACGAGTGGCGGCGACGATTTCGCCGTAGCTGAATCGAACCAAAGTGTTAGCTACCGGAGAAATACTATTTTCCAGCGATCGAGCTCTCGTCCACCTCAAATCGTCCGTAGATTTTCCAGTTTCCTTAACTCCGTTCTCTAGATTCACCATTAACACCGTCGCAGAGCCACCGGAAACTGATAAATTCCGGCCAGACGATGAAGCAGACAACGAAGGTTCTTCTCCTTTCATCTTCTCAAGCTCAATCTGTGAGCAGAGACTGAATCTAAACGATGAATGGACAGAATGAGGATCAGGGTTCATATTTTCCGGAGCTGTTTCCGCCAAAAGCCACGCCTTGTTGTTCTCTCCTCCGCCGCTTCCGTTGTTGCCGGAGCTCTCGATTGAGCTTGATCCAGCTGGAGGAGGAAGGAAACAAGCGAAACCCAAATCAAAGATCATATTTTTCAAACGGGTTTTGATTCCTTTCTCATTGTAATCTCCGTCAAGATCTGGAGAAGATGAAGAAGTGAGAATGGGAATATTTACGGAATTGCCCTGAAGATTTGTTTCTGGGTTTCTTGGATGAACAGACGCTCCTTCATAAAAACCCATTCTTTTTCAGATCTCAAGAAAAAAGCACAAATACCCAGAAATTAAATAAAGCAAATTTGATTCTCTCTAGTGAAAAAAGTTGATTCTTTTAAAGCTTTGCTTGATGGAAGAGAAAGAGATTATATTTGTTTTTTTTTGACAATTTTAGGTTTATAAATGGAAGATGGAAGAAGATGATTAGATTAATATATGATTAGTGGTGGAAGGTGGAAACATTTTCATTTTTATTTTCTATACCGTTAAGTTGTTGTTGCGATCTTGAGCAAGAAAAAACAGGAGAGGAGGGGGAAATAATTAGGTATGGATTAGTGGAAATTTTAAAATAATTGAGTTTAAAATAATTGAGAGCGTTACAAAACAAATCAATCAATGAGTATTAATGTAGAAATTTAAATGTAATAATTTAAAGATTAGGTCATATGGGTAAAGCTGTTTGCTAATACTCAAAGCGGGAGGGGACAAAAGCTGAGCCCACGAGGTTATGGTTCTCTGAAATAATAGAGAGAGAGAGAGAATATTTAAGAAAATATTCATGTTTAAAAATAACAAGTGTTACTTATTTTAGTTTTATTCTATGTATTCTCCAATTCGTACATGTGGCAAAATATCGATACATGTAACTTTTACATGATTTATGGGCAAGTCCACATATTATTTTAGGGAAAATCGCATTTTAAATCTTTAGGATTGAAAAAGATAGCACTTTAAACCTTCAGAATTTTGCATCAGCACTTTAAACCATCAAAGTAAGGAAACTAACATATTAAACTTTCAATGTGGTAACTTTGTTCGCGCCGCCAAAAATGTGACTGGAACTGTTCAGTTTCCGGTAAAAAGATGGTGATGTGTCATTTTTTTTTATTAACAGCTTAAATACCTAGAACGGTTCAGAAATCCAACATTTATAAATAATAAATAATAAATAACTTAAAACGTAAAATTCCGTTTTCCTGTCAAAAACGTAAAATTCCGTTTTCCTGTCAAAAACGTAAAATCTCGTTTTCCCATAAAAAAACGTCAAATCTCATTTTCTCGCCGAAAACGTAAAATCTCGTTTTCCCGTCAAAAACATAAAATTCTGTTTTCCCGCCAAAAACGTAAAATCTCATTTTTCCGTCAAAAACGTAAAATCATGTTTTCCTGCCAAAAACGTAAAATCACGTTTTCCCGCCAAAAATGACAAATCTCGTTTTTCCGTAAAAATCAGGATTTTACGTTTTTTACGGGAAAACAAGATTTATTAAAACAAATAGCGTTTTAACAATCGCTATTACCTAAAATCCGACTCGTAAAAACCAAAATTCAACTCAGAAAACAAAATATGTAAATGAAGAAACAAAACCCACAAATTAAAACTTCTAAACTTCTAATTATTTTTTATAATTAGAGATGATTTAAGTTTTTACTAATCTTCAAAGTGAGTATAGCATTCGAGTAACTCATTCACCAATTTTTTTAATGAACCTAAAACATAACAATATTATTGTTTTTTTGCTATTATGTTTTAGAATCATAATTTCTCTCTTTATAAGAATGTTTGACGAAACCTCTTTGAAGTTTTGTTGGTAATTAGAACAGTTGGGTTGGTTATTTATGGGTCGAAATTAGATTCAACTCCTCATATTTCTCTTTTTTTAAGGTGAATAAGGTTTTTGATCATCCCAATCTCCTGAAAAGGGAATATTAGTGCTCTCGCAAAAAAGATTTAAGGTTCTAAATCCTTTATCAAAATCAAATTATGAGATAATTTTTGGTTCAAGTCGTCGAAGGTATGGATTAATGTTATCTGTATTACGTTCAACTTTTGATCATAAATGAACGTAGAACTTATGAGAGAAATTTAAATTAAAGTCCAAGGTATATATTAATGTAACTGTATAACCTAATAACTGATGGGTGATGGAACGTAGTCAAAGATTCTTGATTTCATAGTCTAGAACTTAATTCATATTTTACCAAACCACATGTGTTGTGTCTACGTAGAACTAGCAAAGAGATATATATTGGAGACTTGGAGTAAATAGTTTTTTTTGACAATGACAATTTGATCATAACATTAAAAAAAATTATAAAATTTTGGTGACCATCCTAACTAACAAAACTTTTAACCAAGCATGTAACTTTACATCCTTAGCTTTTATACTGTTGATTATATTAGTGTCGGTGTGTCTCAAATTAATCTAGACTTAGCCAAAATAAAAACTATAAATAAACTCCAATATTACTCTAAACTAAATAGTATTAAAATACTCGAATTTTAATATCCCATATATATGAATACTATATGAATACAAGATAGGCTACCTAAATAGTATTAAAATACTCGAATTTTAATATCCCATATATAACTTGTAACCCACATATAGATCGATGTTGAATAGAAAAAGACCAATATGGTTATTTGGTATACACGAAGGGATTGCGAGATTAGAATTTGTTTTGACGTTTTTGAACTTCTAAGCTAAATGAAACAAGTAAACCATGCAAACGATTAATTAAATAAAACAAGCAAAAAGGGAACTAACAAGATTATTAGGCAATATAATAAATACTAGGATCAAATGGATCAACCAAAGGTAATTACAATGTATCAAGGACGTAATTAACTAACGCATAACTATGGACATTAAATCACTAATTTGATACTAAACCCTCTTAAGACTATAGGGATAACAAAAAAAAAATCATTTCACACGATGAATTGCAAGAAACTTTATGAAACTTTGGCAAACGCCATAATAGATGAAACTGAGGACTGTGAGATGATCAAAGTCTATGAGTTACATTGAAATAGTTTGTTGACCCAAGTGAGCATGCACGTTATGGCACATGGAAAAAAATACCCACAAGGCGAACTATGTATTGTTTATGGCCACCCGACCCATTGATATGCTTATTAAACTAACCTAAAAATCGCAATTACCAGCATGCACGATAACATGGGATCTCAAACTGTTTTAGAATAAACACTGACTTAGAAAGGTGAAAATGAATCAGTCGGAGTTTTGCCGTGATTTATTAATGCATTGCCAAAAAAGAAAAAAAAAACCTATATATACTCTATTAATCAAAACTATGTATCACAATCACAATGGCATAAAAATTACATTGTGAACCTCCTCCTTAATCCTTATCCTTATCTGTTTTTTAATTATTAATTTTGTTATAATCTTAATGATTGCCTAACGAGCGAGCCATCCCATGAGTTATGTTGGTAAACTAACGAGAGGATGTGGTGTGTACATATGCGAGATGTGATGTAATATTGAGAGAGCTCCAAAGGTAGGTGGACGAATACGATGCCGGTTCGTTCAACTTACGAACGGTGTCGGTTTGTGCAAAATTTCACTTTTGAGATAAATTATTGACATTAATGATGATAATTAATAATCATGAATCTTAATCAACTTGGAAGGCTTTCTAACTTTTAAGCGAATTTGAAAATCTCTTGCAACTTTTAATCTTCGGAAAGATTCGGTAAGATAAAAAGAAGAGACTTATGACAATTTTATTTGGTCTTTGTGTATTTGGGATGTAGTTTGTTCAATATCGGTTTTTAGTGTTTTCTCTTTTGACTCACTATTTTTGAAATTTGTTTCCGGAGGACGAAGTCTTACCGATTTTGTATATTTCAACCGTATTTCATAAATTTATTTCGTATTTTAAAGAAATTTAGTGAAAACAAAAAAAATTAAGTTGGATTGCTTTATTTTTATTTTTTTTTATATATGTATACACACTCCGTGCACACGTGTGAACCCAATGAGTCCGTACCATTTTGTAATTATATTTGGGAACAAAGACGAATTACGTTCTCCGAAAGTCGATTTCCGAAAAAATCATGATGTATTATTAGAGTTAGCTTAGTTAACCAAGTTGGTACGTTACTTAAAAAAAAGTAATTAAGTGTATAGTCAATACGGTAGTTTGCATTTTGCAATGCCTTTTCAAAAACAAAATATCTTACACATTGTTAATGTTATGATTTTTTTATGGGTGAATTGGGTTAATATGATCAGTTGACCATATATTTAAGAAAATGACAGTTGCCAACTTCAAATTAGTTTTGATTCTTTACATTTGATTTTTTTGCCCGTTTTGTCCCTATATTAGATGATGTCATGTGAATTGGAGAGAGCATGTGTGCATTAAATGGCTCGACAGTGCATTAAATGCAAAGCAAATGAGATATTTTTTTGGGGGGCCGTGCAACCTACAAACCAGATTTGGTGAATCTGAGTATTTTGTGAATCGTTAACATTCCTTTAATGAATCGCTAACCTAGTTGACGAATGACTCTGCAGGGGTAGTATAGGAGGAACAAAGCAATCTAGGAAATTGTGGGAGAGGTCGCATACTGAACTTTAACCCTAATGATAGAGTTATCAGTAGAACTGATAAATCGGTTAACCCCCCCCCCCTCCTCCCACACAGAATCTGACCCCACTGCTAACTCGTGGCGATTCTTCGAGGAACAAGGGTAAAAGTGATACAGTTAACTCATGCAAAGCACTTTGTTGCCTCCGCCTGGCTTTTTCTTTTTTTTTTGCAAGAAAATCAGCACATACATTACATTGAATCAACAAAAATGAAATAGAAGAAAAACAAGACCGAATTTAATATCTCCATATAACTCTTATAGGAAGTTCAGCTTGCTTTATGACGCGTGTTAATCCAGTTATCGTGTTAACCCAATTCTCATGACGCGTTAAGTTTATGTTTATCGTGATAACATAGTTATCAAATCATACAAAATAGAAAAATTAAAAATAATCTCGATTACTTAATCTAAAATTATATTAGTTAGATAAAATATTAAAATAACTCAAAACTAATCCCCGATTAATTCCTGATTAATGTTTAATGTTTGTCTTAAGTAATTGACACAATAAAAATTATGACAACATATTATGTAGAAGTCAAGTTAACAATTTGAATTAACGTATAACATTGTTAACAAGTGAAGTTAACAATTCAATTTAGCATATGACATCGTTAACAAGTAAAGTTAACATGTAAACATCGTTAACAAGCCAAATTAACAATTCAATTTAACATATAACATTGTTAACAAGTAAAGTTAACATGTAAACATCGTTATCAAATCAATCTAACAATTCAATTTAACATATAACATCATTAACAAGTAAAGTTAACATGTTCACATCGTTAACAAGTCAAGTTAACAATTCAATTTAACATATAGCAACGTTAACAAGTAAATTTAACATTTTGACATCGTTAACAATAATACTAAAAATATTTAAAAAACAAAAAAATAAAGCAATTATTATACGGACAACAGAAAAAACAAAAGAGATTAGTAAAGTTTTTTATGGTTGCGCCTGGCTCCGTCGCCTTAGCTTCTGGTGCCGGTTTCACATCCTTCGACGGCGTAACCGCCGTTCCGGTGAGCTCCAACGACAAATCAGCAATACGATAAATGCTGTTTCCAAGACGAACCACGAGCAAGGATTAATAAATTAGTGTGAAATCCAGTTCTCGAAAAGCAAATTCAAGTCAAAGCGAGAGAGGATTCGGAAAATCTAGGGTTAATGCTAACTTGCATTGCCAACAATAGGGAAAATATAATATTAGATTGCTAAATTAGTTAGCTATTAGGATGCTAACATCGTTCGCAACTCAAAATTTTATGAGTCTTACCCCTGGATCTACGTGCTCATCAGTAAATTTTATGAGTCTTACCCCTGGATTTACGTGCTCATCATCAGTAAACTTCATATCTATTTATGTTATGAATCAGTAAAACAAAAATGAAAAAATCGACAACGATTTAGACATGCGAACACATAACAATAGCGAATTTGAGATAAAACTATAATAATAAAACTGGGTTAGTGATTTGTAAACAAAAAACAATGAAAATCACCTTCACATGTTCTTCGGTTGCTACAGTGGAATTTGTCGAAGACTTTGTAGAGGAATGAGTGACAGGCTTATATTGACGACGTCGGTGTGAGGGGTGGAGTTCGACAAGATCTGCTCTTCTCATTAGCGAATATGAAAATTTAAAAGTCTACAACTCCAATTTTCGAAAATTATATACAGGAATCACGGCAGTTCTTCATCACCTGTTCTTCGGGTTGCTGCATTGAAAGTCGGTGTGCGATTTGGGGGGGAGGGGGCCGAGAGTGAACGGAAATTATAGACCACGACTGGAGGGATTTACTTGGAAACCAAGAGGTCTTGCAGAAATTGTTAACGTTTACCAGAGATTGAAGAGGAAAAAAAAAAGGAGACGTTTTCTTGACTGAGATAGAGAACACAAAAATCCTAAAGTAATGACCTCTCACTTTTCCCTTTTCTCTTCAATCGTACCTTTTCGTTTACAACACTTAATTAAAAAAAAAACAACAATATCTAGGGGAGATTGCAATCTGACAAGAGAAACCAATGGCCCACAGAAAGTGACGTCATCCGTAAATAAAAATGCAACTGGGTTCGCGATGTGTAGGGGATTAAAGGACTTTTCCTTATCAACATAAACGATTGTACAGTGCAAAAAGATCTCCCTTAATTTCGACATTATTCAATGTCATATGATGCAATTACCCTTTTTTTATCACACATCCGACCTTCGATAAATGATTTAAAAGCAAAAGGTAAACAACACGTGTAATTTTTAGTGGTTCATATTCAATGTGAGAGTTATATTTCACTATATCAAATTCGGGAGATTTACAAAAAAAATTCTCTCTTTTGCTCTCTTGCTCTATAACAATGAAAAGTGACTGAGTTTTTACCCAAAAAAAAAAACAATGAAAAGTGACGACAAATAATTAAATAATTATAACCACTTTATGTCGTTATGGTTATAATGTAAAATAGATTAAATATCCAAAGTAATTTTACGAAAACCTGTCTAGATTGTTAGATCATCTTCAAAAAATACGCCAACCTAATCTTTTAAGGTAGAGATAAGAATAATACACCTATACCTATATATATATATATATATATATATATGTGAATGAAAATATATATATTTTAAAATGTTGAATTATTAGATTGAAGATTGTAATAATTCGACGCAGGCATGCATGAACGTGAGACAGAGGGAGAAACATATCAAAGTCCATTTATATACATGTCTTCTGTTTGGTGCTAAGTGCTAACATTATATATCTCCATTATATTAAAAATGGGTTGAGATGTCGTTTTCTCTTTTCCATATTTTTAAATAAAAACACAATTGGTTTCGTCTCTTTTTTTTTTTTTGACAACGTGAATTGGTCTTTGTTAAAGTAATAATACGTTCGAGTTTTTGTTTTTTGTTTTCAACATTCTTCATTAAATTAAACTTCAAAAGTACAAAGAGAGGGAATTAAGCATCATCTAAGATCACTACAAACCAAATTCAAAACAATAAAACATAAAGCAAATAGATCATCTTGAAAGATGGAAAACAGATTTGATGTAACACTCAAATGCGTCAATAACTTCACGGCAAAGCCGGAGAGTTTGAAAATCGTCACAAGTGACCTTAAAGGCGAACATCTACCTCCGATATTCGTAGAAATGAAATTGTATGTCTCTTCAGGCCTCGTGCAGACCGTTATGTAAGAAGACAACTCGGTAAAAACATTCATAGGGTTTCTTGGCCCAAGGCACAAGAGGAAATTACCTCTCAAATAGAGGGAAGCTGGCGAAGGAGGCGAAAGCTTTTTACGATGGTTTAATCGAATGAATGGAGGAACGGCAGAGACGGGTGGAGGAATCAACTTTTTACGATGGCTGAATCGAAGGTTTAAAAAGGACAGCGGCCGGTGAGCAAGCTGGATGGTCGGAGGTTTGAAGAACACAACGCCGAAGTATATTGAAACCGGTTTCTTCCAAAGGGAGGAAGGTGATGGTTTTGATCGCCTTAGCTCAAATAACGAAAATCCTACTTGATTGGATTTGGAGTTTACCTCCACGAGAAATACATTGGCTCGGATGAGAAACCATAAATTTTATTTGACTGGAGAAACGTCGGAAGGAAACATCCTAAGAACTTCATCGAGAAGACAGTATCCGACGGTGGACAACACACGGCGGTAAGAAGGATACTCGGTTAGATCTGCCGGAGCCGGCAAAATGATGTTCCTTGGAAAAGTCTCAAAATCCATGGAAGAGAGGAGGAGAAGAAGCAAAGTCGAAGTCGAGAACCTGAACAGTCATCCTCGAGCTGAGCAGAAACAGGGTCAAGACCAGCAACGCTTCCATAACCACGAACTAGTGACTCGAGCAGGAAACTTACTAGGAACCGGCGACAAACCTAGAGAAAAACGGCGGCGAACCACTCACGGAGGTTTGAAAAAAACTCATGTACAAGCCCAACGAGAGACACCGTCCTCCAGTATCAGATGAAGGGAGAGGCGAGAGAGGCAACGACGAACCCAACTGAGCAACAACTTCGACGAACCCAAATCAAAGACTGCCACCAGTGACACCACCAAATACGAGCGAAACAAAGGGGGTTTTGAATGAAAACAAACCTCCATACATGAGTAATCGTGGCAATGATCCCAAACGCACACTAACCAAACGATTCACCGAAACCTTGAGCCACATCAGCGCTATAATGAACAAAGAAGGCTCGCATATTCCTAGACTATGCGCATCAAGAGACGGAGTGCAATCAGAGTAACATTTGCAAACTGCAGTAATTTGTCGCACAAAGGCGAGAAGAGTGTCAGCGGAAGACACAATGGAAAATGAACCACGCACCAGAAGTGGTGAGGAAAAGCCCAGATCGGGAAAGTAGAAGGAAGAAAGGACTCTCTGAACACGATGTGGAGGATGAAAAACTTTCGAGGCGGCGAAAACAAGCATGGTGAAAGACAACCAGAGAGGCGGCGAGACAGAGAGACGCCGAGACGGCGTGAGAGACGACGAGAAGAGTCGACGTGACGGCATGAGACAGATAAGCGTCAAGAGAAAAGGAAATGCGAGAGGAAGATCTTCTAGACACCGGCTGCACAAGGCAGAAAGAGGAGACACAGCGCGTAGCGAGAACGAGAGACGGGAAATTTCGAAAACACAAAGAAATGCGGTAAAAATGGCGATTCAAAAGAGATTTCGTCGGTGCTTGTCTCACGGCCAGAGGCCGGAGAGATGGCTCGACTCAAGACCGAGCGGAGACGAGCGGTAGAAGGAGATCGAAAGGGAGGAGATGTTTGTCGGAGATGAGATCTGGTCAAAGGTTTGACAGAAACGACTGTCCTGGGAATGGTGCATGAGAGAACTAAAGAGAAATATTCTTTTTTTCTATCGCTATACGATTATAATTAATTCTTCTAATGTTCTAATCCATTGTCATGTGGTTTAATCTCACTATTGTAGTTGGAATTACAACAGTCAAAATTTGTAACTAAAAGTAATCAGAAAACTTTGGCTTATCTTTATTAACAGAAAATCGAATGAGTTTTGAGAAATAAACAAAAATGTATTGCTTGGGGTGAGTTGAGTGGATCAAGAAGCGATTTAGACACAAAAATGGGAGTAGAATGAACTTAGTATTTCGTCTCCGAGAATGTTTACACAAGAACAAGAACAAATAATCGATAAAAACTAAGTGTGTAGTGCTAATTGCGAGAAGAAGAAGTTGTTGTGCTCCTTGTCATTGCACTTGATTTTATACTCCGAGTCCGTTTATAACTTTGTCAGTCAACCCCGCAGCGGCCAAAGACTTATTCAAATCGGCGATTAAAGATGCATGAACGTAACAGCTGAATCCTCCAATTAAAGACCACTCATGACGAATCAAGCGGATAGTGACTTCGACGTGCCTTCCAGCTCGGCTCCTCACCTCGTTTCTGTCTTTAATTTCTCTGGGCAGTTTACCATTGCTTAGTGGACCTAATTTACTGGGCCGGGATTTTTACCCCCACAGTTAGCCCCCCAATTTTTTAAACGCGGAATTCAAATCCCTTTTAAGGAATTTTAATCCGTAATTACCTTCAGTAAGCGGAAATTTTGGCCTAATGATTCACTTTCCTTCTCATTGTTCGTTCATCTTCCTAACTGTTCATCTTCCTTAATATTCTTCCATGGCATCTTCTGGTGTTTATCGTGATAAATTCTGTTATTGGATGGAAAACAATTGCACCCGTGATTCGTTAACTGATCTACGTCTCGACTGCAACCTTCCTGAGGGTGCGATAGTCATTGTTCCGGCGCCGTTGGAGCATCATGAGAGGACTCGAGACGGGTATTGTTGTGCATACGAATCTTATTTTCGCGAGTGCAACCTACATTTTCCCATCCCAAGACTTTTGGTTTGATATCTCTTCAAAATCGGTATTTGCCTTTCGCAATTTCCTCCAAACTTTATTTGCAAATACTTTCCCTTATTGCTTTAGCCAATGATTCAGGTTCTTTATTGCACCTGAAAGGTGTCTTTTGCCTTGGTTTTACAAGGAGGATTGTGGCTCGCACGAGAACTCTGGTCTTCTAACCTTACCCGAACCGAAGGGTTATTACAGACCTTCTGGAGCGGGAAGGGGTTTGGTGGAACTTATACTTCTATTTCCAAGTCGATGCTTCCACCGTAAAGCAAAATTCTCCTCCCCTATTCTCGAACTGGACGAGGGATTCAGATTTTTACTTCACCGTTCTTTTTTATTTACGCTCACTTCGATGTAACTCACTTATCCTTCTTTCCTTTTTTTAGTGCTGTGTTGCCGTCCTTCCGATTCCAAGCGATTTCGGTTCCTTCTAGAGAAACTATACTTTAAGTCCGGAAGTTGGAAGGACCATGACAGGGATGCCATGATTATTTCCATCATGAAGAGACATGATATATCCACCCAAGGTTTTCCTGATGGTATTGAACCCTCTTTTTAACTGACCAATTGTGTGCTTTCTCCTCCTTACCCCTTTTTCATTTTTAACATTTCTCAGACATTTAATTTCTTTTGTTTCTTCTCGGGCTTGAGAGGCCAGAGATCTCGGGACTTCGGTCCCGCTTTCTTCAAGTTCTTCACTAATAATCATCGAGGATGAGGAGTTGGATGGGAATGTTAATCTTCAAAATTGCCAGAGACTGGAGTCATCCACTTTGACCTTTACGCAGGGCGAGACATCACGTGGGAACTCCTTTTTGCCACCTCGGAAATATTCCTCATTTCCTTTTCTAGGCGGGGAGGAATCCTCGGCTTTTGCTGATATAAGTATGACTACTTTTCTCGGTGGCGAAGTCCCTGAAGATCTTACGTCTACCTTAACATCGCAAAGAGCGAAACCTTATGGGGTTAGCGGCGGGATCGGAGCTCAGCGATTGATTCGGTCAAGGCACATTATCGGAGGTGACTTTCTCCAAACTTTGAGTCATCGTGGCCATTGCCCCTTCCACCATTGTGGTCAGGTCGCTGGTGACCTTACTCAGGGCTTCCTGAACGACACTATAACTTGCTTCCATTGCGGATCTTCTATGTTAGAGTTAGACTTGCCTATCCCCCTCCATCTAGCGCCAAGTTGTTATAGCTTGAATTCCAACAGTTAAAATTTGTAAATAGGAATAATCGGAGGAATTTGGCTTATCTTTAATAACAGAAGAATCTAATGGCTTTTGAGCAATAAACAGAAAATGTATTGCTCGGGGTGAGCTGAGTGGATCAAGAAGCAATTTAGACACAAAAATGGGAGTAGAATGAGCTTAATATTTCGTCATCGGAAGTGTTTACACAAGAACAAGAACAAAGAATCGATAAGAACTAAGTGTGTAGTACTAATTGCGAGAATAAGAAGTTGTTGTGCTCCTTGTCCTTACTTTTATACTCCAAGTGTGTGTTTAACGTTTTCATTTACTCCGCTTGATTCACCATGAATGGTTACGTTCAAGCGTCTTTAATCGCCAATTTTAATGAGTCTTTGGTCATTGTGGGGTTGACTGGTGAATTAGAATTTATTCTTCTTTGACCGATAGTGACTCCGGCGTGCCTTCCAGCTTAGTTTCACACCTCGTTTATGTCTTTCACTTCTCTAAATTGTTTACCATTGCTTAGTGGGTCTAATTTACTGGATCGAGATTTTCACTTCATACTCTTTCTTTGATACTTTCAGATGTGTCGGAACCTTTTATATAACTGTTTTTTTGACGATTTTCCGATAACTGTTTTTTTCGGAAAGTTGTCGACGACTTTCCGACTAAATTTAGTTTTTGAAGCTCATATTTCGTGTGTTTCGTCCCAAAAGAAGAAAAAACCTAGTATGATGTGTTGTTACTCATCAATGTAACTAATGTTCAAAATTTTATAAGAAGCCAATCAGGAGTTCGGAAAGATTTTAGTGCTTAACCAGTTACAGAGAAAATTAAGGATTAACTGGAGATTTTGTTTTCGTAATTTTTACCTATACATATTGGTTTATATCTCTCTTTTTCCCCCCGTAAAAATACTCCTCTATATATTGCTTATATATTTGTGGACAACATGATCTATGGGTTATATATTTGTGGAGTGTGGACCATAATGAGAGTTTGTCAGGTTGTGATTCTTAGTCATATCGTGTCCATTTCTGCCTTTTTCTCTCGTTTTGCTTTAATGAAGGCAAAATAATTAGCATTAAAATAAGGGTTGATTGCTTAAAACACCCATCATTCATAGAACCCTAACTATTTTCTCTCAAACTATTTATATTTTTATTAACCCTTCAAAACTTATAATTTTCAACTATAAACCACCTAATATATATTTTATTCTGGTTAATTCCACCTCTCTAATCAAAATCATAAAATCGAGTTTAAATAAACGAAAATGCGTTTAATAAACAGTGATTGCCCATAATAAAAAACCCGATCCGAATTGAAAAACCGACCCGTTTTTGAAAAAAAAAATACAGACCGGCTTGAGATATGTTCCACGACAAATAATTGGGGAAAACTTGATTTTGAGTTTCACGACAACTTCTTCTTTTACCTCTCTGTCAATTCGGTCTGATCAAAATTAGAGAAGCATAAATTCGGTATCGATGAGATAGAAAACGTGAGATTGGAGTTTGGATATGAGTTTGGAGAAAATTGAATTTAATTTTTAAGGTAATACCAAAAATACTCAAAAATCCTTTAGTTTAAGGTAATTGAATTTAATTCTTTAGTTTAAAAAAACTAAAGAAACATACATGTAATACCAAAAATACTCAAAAATCCGTAATATATTTAATATTTTAAGGTATATAATTATAATTTGGATAATTCGGGTACCCGATCGAATATCGATTTGGTTCTGCATATTATCTGATACCCACGAATATCACTGAGGAGGAAGCATCAAGTATTTTGGGTATAACCAAAACTGATTGGTTTTAGTTATTTTGGGTCAGTTCCAGTTTGGGTTTTCGATTCTGGATTTCATGCCCAAACCTAGTCGAATTAATCAAATCATTCTTATTTTCTATAATTTCGTTTCTATGGAATGTAATATTTTTTGTGTTGTTAAAAAGAATGTCATTTGTTCTTGTAATTTGTTTTCCTCTTTGTTTGCATTCATTGCCCCGTCATAAGACTCATTTTTTTCCTATGTCTGGAAAAAGTGACAAAGCTCTTAATAATTATCAAATAATACTTCGTGCACCTTACTTTAGTAATAAAACCTAATTAGATTCTCACCGCGCGGATGCACGGGGTAATTTTTTTTGTTTATAGATTTAATGTATTAAAATAAATTTTTATAACATAAATTTTTTTTATGAGGGCAGGTGAATTTTTATAACATAATATTTTTTTAAAACCAAAATATTTTGATTAAGTTTTTATATAATTTTGTTTCTTTAGCATAATGGTTTATAGTACAACAAATGATTTGTGGGCTATTTTTGTTGGTGAATGTGTTCAGTTTTCAAAATTTGGACCAAAGCAGAGAAAAGTTAACGGAATTTAAATAATATCGTTGATATTTTCAACTTAAAATCTCTAAAATTTAGTATGATTTAATATTTTTTCGAGATTTTTGATTTTTTTTTATTTTTTCTATTATCTAGAAAATAATTGGTGTTTGTAAACATGTTTAATAGTATAGATAAATTATAGAAATATCCTTCATGAAACTTATTTGGCTACAAAAAGTGTTCATGTTTCAATAATATAGATTAAATATAAACTTTTTTATGTGGGAAAAACTACTTTATGCATTTTAGTAATGAAGGGAAAATTGTTAATTTGATATTTCCTTAATTAATCAAGGTTTTTAAGGGTTTGTATACCTTGTTCATTTGTGAGTTTTTGTTTTGTTTATTTATCTCTATCTTGATGAATTGTGAATTTGAATAATGATTGAATCATGCTAGAGCACTTTCCTCAAATAGTATTTTGATTCTTATCAAAGTTTTGGGTTACACGAAATCCGACAATCAAAGTTCTCAATTGTTTTAGGCTAAGATTTTTTTTCTGTTTTGTTTATGTATTCTCTCCAAAGATTCTCTCAAAGCTTTGATCTTGTGGATGGACAAATTTGCGTAGAAGCTGGATCAATTCCAATGAATGTTAAAATGTCTACATATAAATGTCATTTTTTCTAATAATTAGGAAATTAATAATATAAAACATAGTTTTTTTTGTACCCACTATTGAAAAAATCATTAACAATTTATTGACATAAACTATGAAATAAATCAGGTTTATTATATATTGTTAGAAACTACCACTAATAAATCATTCTAATTATCGCGAAATTGTAAACGTAGTTGAAATCATGGGATAAAATTGTCCATCAATTTTCTCTTGAGGTTTTTTTTTTTTTTTTTTTTTTTGACGTCTGCTCATGAACAATTCGTTTATATGTTTAGTTTTTGCATCTAAAAATTGTATCTGGATGCAGTTATGTTTGTTTGTGTGTTTGCATGTTTTATTTGAATGCATTTTAAAACCAAATGACTAAAAATGACATGTTCTATGTTTATAACAATTTGTTTAATCTAAAGTATATTTACAACTAAATAATTATCAAATTAATATTTAAATAACTTATAAAATTCGATTTTAATGAAATAATTATATTAAACCGCTATTTTTCGGAAAACAAGTTTTTACGGAAAACCGCAATTTTGCGGTTTCAGGGTCAAACCGCTATTTTGGTTTAGGCTTGAAACCACTATTTTGCGGTTTAAGCGGAAAATTGCTATTTTGCGATTTTGGCGGAAAACCGCTATTTTACAGTTTTGGCGGGAAACTGCTATTTTGCGATTTTGACAGGAAACCGCTATTTTGTTGGTTTGGCGGGAAATCGCTATTTCATGGTTTTGACTAGGGATGGGCATATGGTTATTCGGTTCGGTTCGGTTCAGTTATTTCGGTTTTCGGTTACGTTCGGTTATGTCTTTTACTATCTATTCGGTTAGTAACAGTTTTCGGTTCGGTTACCATTCGGTTCGGTTCGGTATGGTTATCAAAATTAATAACCGCTTGGTAACCGAAATCTTTCGGTTATTTTCGGTTATTTTCGGTTAAATTTCAAATATTTTCGGTTAAGTTTCGGTTATTTCGGTTAAGTTTCGGTTAAATTCCAAAATATTTCGGTTATTTCGGTTACATTTCGAAATATTTCGGTTATTTCGGTTAAATTTCGGTTAGTTTAAGTTATTTCGGTTATATTTCGGTTATTTCGGCTAATTAGGGGAAATAAACATAATTTTTTTTTTTTTTTGATATCCATGGATACCCATTGGTTATCGGTTAATAACCATTCGGTTATCATAACCAATGGATATCAAAAATAAAAACCATTCGGTTATTGTGAAGTAACCATAACCTAACCGAACCATTAATTTCTGTTCGGTTCGGTTCGGTTTCATTCGGTTTGGTTATTATGCCCAGGACTAGTTTTGATGGAAAACTGCTATTTTGCGGTTTTGGCAGAAAACCACTATTCAATAATTTTTTCGGGAAACCGCTATTTTGAAGTAAATACGGGAATACTATATTTTGCGGTTTTAGGGAAAAATGCTATTTTGCGGTTTTAGCGGGAAATTGTTATTTTGCGGTTTTGGCAGAAAACTGCTATTTTGCGATTTTGGCGGGAAACTGCTATTTTGCAATTTTTGTGGGAAGCCGCTATTTTGCGATTTTTACAGGAAACCATTATTTTGAAGTTTTTACGGAAAAAAATCTATTTTGTGGTTTTAGCGAAAAACCGCTATTTTCGGTTTTGGCGGAAAACTGCTATTTTGCGGCAAACCGCTATTTTAAAGTTTTTACGGGAAAACTATATTTTACGGTTTTGACGGGAAACACTATTTTTTAGTTTTAGTGAAATTTTGCGATTTTGTTATAATGGTTTTTTTTTTTTTTTTGAAAATAAAAAAATTTCAATAATTTAAATTTTAAATTTTTGTTTGGATAAATATTTCAAGTTTTGATTGTAAATGAGGATATTTTAGACTTTAGTAATTTTGGATGCATTTTGATGTATCCAAACTGTAGTTTCAAGTGCATCAAAATACCCAAGAAAAATTTACCTAAAATAACCCATTTTTTTTTGAAATAACTAGAATAACTCACTATATTTATTATTGTTCATATAACCTACTAATCACTTAACTAATTAATTAATTCCCAAATTACCCTTTTATAATTATGTTAAATTCGTTTTTACAAAATATAATAATTAATAAAAAAATATTTTTAATTAACAGTAATCTAATAATCAAAAAAGGAAATTTAGATTTCATTATTTTTTTACCCTAAATCAACTCTTTTGCTTTTTTTATTGACCCAAACGTTGTCGCAGTCGAAGAGTTTCTTATCATAGTCGGAGCCGTGTTTTCGTCGGACCGGAATCTTGAACGTTTTCGTCGGAATCGCCGGTCTCGTCTTTGGATTCGTCCGCCGTCAGCTTTACTGCCGGTGTTCTTATCATCGCCGTTCGGTGACAGAAACAAGTAATTTGTCTCAGGTTGATGCTAATCGGAAAGCTAGTTAGATTACTGAGCTTTGATGGTTACAATTTGTTCACACATAGTTTGGTTGAAAGTTAATTATGAATTCCCAAATCTATTATTCTTCTAAGATTCTGGTTTTTCATTTTTCAGAGGAGGTCTAGCTAGTAAAATTGACTTTGATTTTCCAGATTTTTTGTTTTAATTGTGACTGTCGATTGATCTTGACATACACATTTTTTTTATTGAAAATTGATTTTGAAGACTAGTGACTCTAGTTTTAACTTGATTTGGTGACTTAGATTCTGCTCGAATGTGCAGGAACGTTGTGTTGTTCATGCTGTGTGGTCTTCCCCAACAGGTTATTGTTCCCTCCATTTCGGTAAATCTGTGTTCTGAGTATCCAATTTCTGGGATTCTCGCTGGTATGAAATCATGATATAATGTTAATTGTGATTTAGGGGTTTTCATCGTCCATTTTTAACTATCAAAAGCTTACGAAAGAGTCAAAAACTTATGGGAACTCTGACACATAATTAAGTAAATTGGTCCTACAAAATAGTGTTCTCTTGAGTACAGATTTTCTTGCTTCAAGAATCTTAAATGATGGTGATTAGTGCTACAGGATTCAAGAAACTTACTGAAGATATGTGTTTGGCCTTACTATCTAGATTTGATTAGAATGTTATATACTACCACACACAGATCATTATTGTGTAGCATTACGAAGTTTCGTAGCACAAGTTCGGGAACAATGTCTTAGTAAGGATTTTTGGGATTTTGAGAGAATTCTCCAAGGAATTGGTTTTCTCATGACTGGTAGTGGGATTCAATGATGATTTGAAGTGGAATTTGAAGTAGAATTTGAAGTAGTTAATATATGATGGCTTTTAACGAATTCTTTGCTATATGGTTTATGACTTTATATTGTTTTAGTTTGTCATTTAGTGTTTTTAGATGTCTGTAAACGAATCATTAGATTTTGTAGAACTTCAAACTCGATTGTATCTTCTGCAACTTCATCTAGATTTGGTGAATTAAGTGTGTTTTATATTTTCTTTGTATGGATTCAAGCATTTTTCAGGATGTCGACTCAAACAAATGTGGATTTGAGATTCCCCTTGCGATTATATTCACTTGGTTGTGAACCGGAGCCTGCCAAAAGCATCAATTACCATAGCAAGAGTAATTTTTTGGAAGAGGTTGCAGTAGTTGTTGGAAAAGAGGTGTGGGACTACATCCGTGCTNACTCACGTGCATGCACTAATGCTTTGTAAGACTTCCAATAGTCAATATCAATACCGTACACAGCCTTCATGACATCCATAATGTGCATAGGTCTAATCCCCACAGCAACTTTTCGAAACTTTTCTAAATACAACTCTCCAATATATTTTGATGTAGCTTGTCGATGACGAGAACACCTCTCAGTAGCTAGACATGTATGAATGTCTATGTACTTTCGTACTTTAAACTGACATGAGGATTTTAATGCCGATGCACGAATCTTCCAAGAACAACCAGCAACATGACACTTTAGCACTAGTAAAGTTTTCGTCGACTTGTAAGTTGTATAATCAAAGCTTTGTAAAACCGTGATCATACGCAACTTACGCTGTAACTCTGCTTTGCTGCTGTATAACTGTCCTACCATAATACTCTCTATGGTCTGCATAGAATTTTGATTAATTTCTAGGGCCCCCGTCAATTGCTCATCAAACTCTCCATGGAAAGATATATCTGACGAAGATCCATAATTACCAACAATATAACCACTTTGTTTTTCATCTTCATCTGAAGATGATCCATAATTACCATCAACATAACCGCTTTGGACCTCATATTCTTCACGAAATCCATATGTTGTATTTGCCTCATCTTCAGCACATTCATCGATGGTACCACTTTTTTCCTCATTTTGAACACACCCATCAATTGTACCACTTTTTTCTTCATCTTCAACACATCCATCAATGGTACCACTTTTTTCTTCTTCTTGCTCAATTTCCTGCAAAATAATAATATTTTATTAGCAAAACGAAGAAACATGCATAGCAAAACACGAAATTGTTATTTTTAAATAAATGTTAAACTGAAATTTTATGTCTACCGTTTAATTTGGAAGAGACTCTTAGTCTCTCACCAAGTCTGTCAAAATTCTGAAGAGTCTGGCAAAAAAATAGCAGACTCTGCCAAAAAAAGAGCAGACTCTACCAAAAAAATGACATACTAGCAGATTGAATTCTAACTCATACGTTAAGTTTGGAAGACTTTCGTATAGTCTGCCATAAATTGGCAGACTCTACAGGAATAATGGCAGACTTGCAGACTAAATTTTTTGTCTGCCGTTAAATTTGGAAGACTCACACAAAGTCTGCCAAAATTCTGAAGAGTCTGGCAAAAAATGGCAGACTCTGCCATTAAAATCGCAGACTACCAGATTGAATTCTAAGTCTACCGTTAAGTTTGGAAGACTTTCGTATAGTCTGCCATAAATTGGCAGACTCTACCGAAATAATGGCAAACTTGCAGACTAGATTTTTTGTCTGCCGTTAAATTTGGATGACTCACACAAAGTCTGCCAAAATTCTGAAGAGTCTGGCAAAAAATGGCAGATTCTGCCAAAAAAATCGCAGACTAGCAGATTGAATTCTAAGTCTGCCGTTAAGTTTGGAAGACTTTCGTATAGTCTGCCATAAATTGGCAGACTCTACCGAAATAATGGCAGACTTGCAGACTAGATTTTTTTGTCTACCGTTAAATTTGGAAGACTCACACAAAGTCTGCCAAAATTCTGAAGAGTCTGGCAAAAAATGGCAGACTCTGCCAAAAAAATCGCAGACTAGAAGATTTAATTCTAAGTCTACCGTTAAGTTTGGAAGACTTTCGTATAGTCTGCCATAAATTGGCAGACTCTACCGAAATAATGGCAGATCTGCAGACTAAATTTTTTGTCTGCCGTTAAATTTGGAAGACTCACACAAAGTCTGCCAAAATTCTGAAGAGTCTGGCAAAAAATGGCAGATTCTGCCAAAAAAATCACAGACTAGCAGATTGAATTCTAAGTCTGCCGTTAAGTTTGGAAGACTTTCGTATAGTCTGCCAATTTTTGGCAGACTCTACCGGAATAATGGCAGACTTGCAGACTAAATTTTTTGTCTGCCGTTAAATTCGGAAGATTCACACAAAGTCTGCCAAAATTCTGAAGAGTCTGCCAAAAAAATCGCAGACTAGCTGATTGAATTCTAAGTCTGCCGTTAAGTTTGGAAGACTTTCGTATAGTCTGCCAATTTATGGCAGACTCTACCGAAATAATGGCAGACTTGCAGACTAAATTTTTTGTCTGCCGTTAAATTCGGAAGACTTACACAAAGTCTGCCAAAATTCTGAAGAGTCTGCCAAAAAATGGCAGACTAGCAGATTGAATTCTAAGCCTGCCGTTAAGTTTGGAAGACTTTCGTATAGTCTGCCATAAATTGGCAGACTCTACCGAAATAATGGCAGAC
>PKML01072222.1:69191-95662 GCA_002933935.1 Eutrema yunnanense | reverse complement strand
AAAAAACGTTTCCTATTTCAAACACTAATTGATTGCTATCATTATTATTTTGTTTGAAAATATCTTAAAATATCTTTATTTCTATATGGAAATCTTAAAATATTCTATGGTTAATCACATATGTCTATATCGAAGAGAGTGTAATATTTGCAAGGATGATTTAAAAATGATCTTTGTTTCGAAAATGATCTTTATTTGCAAGGATGTTGAATTAGATCTTTATTTTGTTTGAAAATGATTTCATTTCCTTTAAAAAAATATATTTTCATTTATTAATTAGTTGATTATTTATTTTTAAATTATTTTTCATAGTATTTATGTGGCAAATAAAGAAAATTAATGATATGTTGAAGGGTAATATAGTAAAAATATTCTATGGAAATCCTAAAATATTTTACTAAGTTATTTTAGCTATTTTCAATATTTATAAGGTTATTATGGCAAATCATCCAATATCCAATTATTTTAGATACATTTCATTTTGCATACAGCTTTTACATCCAAATGCAGTTCTTCATTTGACAAAAATGAACTGTATCTCATATCTGCATTTGGACGCAATTGTTAGATGAACAAAAAACAGCTCAGAACATAAAAATATCCACAACGCAAATTAATTAATTAAAATACCATGTTTCTAATCATACTTTTAAAATCACCTTGATCAAATACTCTCTTGCTATTAAAATTATGAAAGCGAGCTGTTTCTTCTGATTCCCCTATTATTTATGCATATTTCAGTGAGATCAAATACTCTCTTGCTATTAAAACAATGTCGAAATTATTGGAGAAATATCTCATAACACCTCGGCGAATCGGAATATTCTAGACCGGCAGCACCGTGCACGGAGGATCATGTGGCAGACTTTACGTATAGCAAATTGTTTTATTTAAAATCTAACTGTATAATTTTTATGTTCGATTTTGAACAATTATTTTCATGAATAAAGTTTCTGTTTTCGAAGTAATAATTGCTACATATTAAAAAAAAAAATTGCTACTCTTTCCGTTTTATAAAAATGGTTTTTTTGACATACTTCATACAGTATAAATTAAGAATTTTTTTTTTTAATTATACAAATATTACTAATTAGATGATAATAAATTAAATTTAAAGAAAGTGAGTTTTGGGTAAAGAATTAAATAGGATTGTTGTATAAAAAATTACATTGTAAATATAAAATAACACTCTTTATAAAACAAAAAAATAACTATAAAACGACGGTATTTGTAAAATGGATAAAGATTTAGTATTTTTACGAACTATACATTACACAATTCGATAGTTTTTAAAACAAAAATACGATAAAGGATTTTTAAAAATCTTGGATGATCTGAATTAGCATGCATATGGGATAACCACAATAAACCTAAGTCGCCTAACTAATCTTATGGGTAGACTGATCCACCGAAAAAGTCTTGTCTATCAGTTTTTCAATTGGAAGCCCAAAAGTTAATTTATTTTGCAAAAACCGAGTGACAATGGTGGTAAGTGTTAACATTTACAATGGTGGTAAGTGTTAACTGATAAAAAAACAACAAAAACAAACATTTATAGTGAACGAAACAATCTTTATCAGATATATCAATAATCGTACGTACGAGACTTTAATACTTGAGGTTTAATTATGTACATAAATATACAAAGTTTTATTACATAGGTCAACTAGTCGAAAATGATACTTTCAATATAAATTTATTTATTTTATTCATTAGGGTAGTTATATTATTATTCGGTTAACAGAACTGTGAGCAGACCAACAGCACATGGTGCATTAATGGTCTAATAATTATAATCAATCAAGATTCGGTGAAAGCAGGCTCCTCGACCAAATGGATTTGTAGAAATCAAATTTTCAGTATGATAACTGAAATATTGATATCAACCAATGTTTAACTACACTAAACTATATAAAATGCTCTTTTCGCCAGGTAACAACATTAATGTTCACATGGTAAAATGATTTGAACAGATCACAGCACAAAGTAAACACTTCTCTCTCTCAAAACATTAGTTCTTACAGATATATGTACATTAAGAACCAGTTTATGCATATCTTAGTCAATTGTGCTACACAATTATTTCGTTTATTGCAAAGGAATACATCCATGCATTGAGTACGCAAATATATAATAAGTTTTTGTAAGATGAAAGAATATGAAGAAGACATTTTATCAAATAAAAGAATATGAAGAAGAAAATTTATTAACTGACGAATTAGATGGTTACCCCAAAAAAGTGAGTTTTTAAAGTCACAAATTCGATTATCGGTGACGAAATAAGATTTATCAAATATTTTGTGACCAATTGTATTCTGCTGTTTTTTTATGATTAGCTGAACTGTTTTTAGTTACACATTGAACTATGTTTTTTTGAAAGAAAATCATATCTTTTAATCTTTGTGATTTTAGACAAAATATAAATAAATATTTTATATTTTGAAACAGAAGAACTATTTATTTTATGATAGCACTAAAGCCAAGTTATAGAAAAAATGTAATGAGTATCTCTAATACATTTAATAAAATAAAACAAAACAACTATATATAATTACTAAAATATATTAATTGCTATAAATTGTTTTGTCTCTTTCAATTTAAAGGCTTATGACCTCCAATATCACTAAACCGAGCCTATGTTATGGTGACTATGCTTCGATTGTTCATTGACAAAGAATCATTGTGATGTTGAGAACCACAAAACTAGCGACCTACAAATCTGTTCACAATCTAGAGAATTTAATTCATGATAACTACTACTTAACCAACATAAACATAATTTCCCCACATTTTAAATGTTTCTAACGATGATTAGACTTTGCATTGTTGGTTCAATATCGGACACTAACGTTTTATTTTTACCTTTGTACTAGTACAATTATCACATTCCAACGAAAGAAATTAGAAACACTTTATGCGAAAAGATATATAGGAAACAAGAATCATTTGTGTTAATCCTTTTCCGGGAGGATGGAAGTGGCGTCTGGATCGTGGCTGCACCGGAGTCGACGGTCGGAATCGGTTACTCCGGCCTCTCGGCTTTGTATTGGCTGCGTCCGCAAATCGAAAATTATTTTACTTTTGTACAAGTAAAATTATCACATTCCAAAAAAGAAATTGACAAACAAATTATTAAACGAAAAGATATATATATGAGACAAGAATCATTAGTGTTGGAAAAATTATAAGTAGATCTAGTTTGGGCTCCCGGCGGCCCATATGATGTGGAGAGGAAAGCAATAGATATTTGGTAAAAAAAAATAGTAAAATTGATTCCCAACTACACGAAGTATACCATAATACATAGCTACACATCCGAACTAAAACAATGTTCTAAAAACTACATCAACAATTGATATAGCATAGCCAGCTATACGAAGTAACGATAATGCATGGCTACACATCCAAAGTAAAAAAATGTTCTAAAAACTACATCAACAATTGATATAGCATAGCCAGCTACACAAAAACCATCCGAACAAATATGAGTCATACGTGTAACACCATATCCATATATTTCCGGTAAACTATTCATCGAGCTCTGGCGTTGACTCGAATTTTTAAACAATAAAACCCACCCAAAATTAACCCGACTTGACTTAATCCAACCCGAATGTTACCACCCGTGCTACGGACGGACACAATATCTATATATATACAATTTATAAAATTAAAAAATATTAACTGAAACTCCTTGATTTATTAAATCAAATTTAGTTAAATTGATTTGACTATTTTAAACCAGCAAAATATAACTGAAAACACAACATAAAAAAAAGCGAACGATTAGACACATCTTCTATATACTACATAATGAAGAAAATTTGTTTTTTCAATCATCCCTCGCTATGTATACTTTATTTTCTTTCTCGTACTATTGTTAGTTTTTTTCAGGCTATACTTGTTTCCACAAACTTATTTATGAGAGAAGCTACAAATTTGGTAAAATTGTTTAAAAACATCAAAATCAAGATATATATATTGATCTGAAACCAAAGAAAAATAATATCTAGACATGGTCTTGATCTAGACATGAGATCATTCACGCATTTCTCTATCACCCGAACTTCTTAGGCACATGTTCGTTGTCTTCAAAGAAAAGGAGAAAATGTGATTGACCTACTTTTATAATTGTTCCTCGTAAATATATTCTTAATTTTATATATATATATATATATATATGTGTGTGTGTGTGTGTGTCCGTGCGTAGCACGTGTGGTAATATTCATGCCGGTTTAAATTTGGGTGGGTTTTATTGTTTAAAGTTCGAGTCAACGCCGAAGCTCGATGAATGATTTACCATAAATATATGGTTATGGTGTTACACATATGACTCATGTTTGTTCGGATGGTTTTCGTGTAGCTGGCTATGCTATATCACTTGTTGATGTAGTTTTTAGAACATTGTTTTACTTTGGATGTGTAGCCATGCATTATCGTTACTTTGGATGTGTAGTCATGCATTATCGTTACTTCGTGTAGTTTTTAGAACATTGTTTACTTCAGATGTGTAACCATGCATTATAGTATACTTCGTGTAGGTGGGAATCAATTTTCCAAAAAAATATAATGATAACGCTAGAAGGAGGGGTTGAACCTCCGACCTTGTGGTTAACAGCCACACGCTCTAACCAACTGAGCTATTCCAGCTTTTGTTTAACAATTTAGAACAGTTATTTATAATCTTATCTTTACTGTAGTATCACTGTAATTATTTTTGCAATTGCTAAGCTAGGGAATTCTTTAGGGAAAACTAAGAAAAGAAATCTAAATAAAGTTCAAATTAGAGGAGTAGGGTGATTCTTTCAGAAGTAATGAAATACACTATTTTCGGATTTGGATACTAAAATTTACTGGATTTAGGATTAAGGTTGTATCTTGGGTTTAAATTTAGACAATTTTTGCTTAATTGTTAATCAAGTTTCTATATTTTTGACTAGCAGAAATCGTATTGGAATCTTAGAAAATTATTCATTCAATCTCAACTGGCTTTTGGATCATTTTGGCGTAAACAACTCCAAACTCGCCATATCGCTGTTCCAATTATCAAAGGCTTCTGTTTATGAGATGTAAAATATTGTGCTAAAAATTCAACCAAAAACAAAACTTTATTGGTCTAGAAAAAAATACCTTCTGAAACCAGCTTCTGTTGGGCTTCATCACTAGAGGCAAACTTATTTCTTTCAAATAATTTTTTCGACCCAAAAAGTTGTAAATGCATATGAAGAATTGAAGAGCTTACTCCTGATAGAACTAGGAATGCATATTTCAACATTTCTACTAGCTATTGATGTGTTAATCATAGACACACACACACACAAACTAATAGCATACATATCCTAGCCAATCATTTATCTAACTAGGGATATTTCGAAAGCTGATAAACCATTTTTGTTTTGCAATGGAATTACAATTTTTGTAGACATTTCTTTGTTTACAATGTCATTTTTTATAATAATATCATGTACATTTATAATCAACAAGGATATAACAATAAAGAAAAAAAAATATATGAAAGCTCACGTTACGGACATAGTCACCTAGTATAATAATAAGTTGAAACAATTTACTATGAATTCTCTTTAACAAAAAATATATATATATATATATATATATATTATGAATTTTTATGTGAGAATTTCAACACCAATAAATAAATTTGACTTAGTGGCATGTCTTTTCTTGACGTAGTTTGCTTGACATACACAAATATAGAAATTCTTTGTTTCATACTATTTCGAGTATAATAAGTAATAAGATTAAACGAATTATGGATCGAAACTAAGAGTAAGCATTTTAAATTGAAAGAAACCAATTGGATAAATCATATAACTCGCACAACTTGTTAGGAGATCTCGGAGATTATACGAGATCGAGTTAAACGGAAAGTTAACATTTGTGTATATTTTATTATTGTTAAATAGGTAGATTTCTTATTCTTATATTTGTAAAGAACTTGTTAAACAAGTTATGTCTTTGTATAAATAAGCCTATTGGCTAAATCAATAAAACTAAGAGAAACTATTATACTTCTAAGGTTTCCTCCAAATCTATCATGGTCTTCATGTGGTTATCCATCAACTACAAATTCGACGTGGCCACGAAGATAATGACTCCAACAGATATATACTGATCTGATGGTTTATGATAATGTGTATGACATTTTTTTAACTTTAAGACACAAGTTTCTTCATGGACAAGAAGTTCGAAGAGCGATCCAGACTTGTGACTTTAGTTCGAATCGACTTGAGGATTTCAAGTTTCTAAACGATCCAGGCGATATACGGCATTATAGATTTTAAGGATTGTCCAATCTCATACGTATTACCAAGTATGAGCTTGCGGGAGGGTGTTAGGAGATAGGAGATCTCGGAGATCTCCTAACACAACTCGAGAGAACTTAAACCAAAAAAAAAAACTCGAGAGAACTAGATATATTAATTAATTACAAGTTGAATGAATGTGATATTTGTAGATGTTATGTGTTCTTAACACTTGTTTTCGTTAGCTTTGATCTCTCTTTTAATAATTTAGAAGTCTTTTTTATGTATTTGAGTCAAATTTTAACTTATTTTGCATTTTAGAGTCCTAAAAAATATTCCATACAAGGTGGTTTGAAAAGACAAGTCAAGGAAATTCACGTTTGGAAGCAAAGACATGCTTGGTGTGAAAACCGATCAACCACACCGATCAGGAGAACAAAAGTGCAAAGAGATGGGATTTCTGAATATACCGATTTTTGATTTTCGAAAATCAATACGTTTTCGTTTCTTAATTCCCAATTTACGTCCATTTAATAAATTTTTTGGAATATTCCGACCACTAAAAACTTTTTTTTTTATCCTATTCTCAACCAAAAGATTATATTTCTTTTTTAGATAATCTCAATTTTTTTTATTTTCGGGATCAAATTCTTCTTTAAATACCGTTTAATATTTCATTCTCTCTTTTCCAGAAAGATTAGTCACCTCTCTCTCATCTCCCTCTCTCGTCCGCGACCCTCTCTCTCCTCGCCGCGACTATCTCCCTCCTCCTTCCCTCTCCTCGCCGCAAAATGTCCACGCCGCCGCCTCCTTCGTCGAGCTCCTCCATGGATTCCGATGATGATTTCCCTTTCTCTCATCCGTCGCCTCCATTTGTGCCAAGGTGAGGACTCGTTGCCCCTCACTTTCTTCCGGAACTCGTTTTATTGTTTTTGATTAAGTGTTTTCTTAAACTGTAGTTTTCCACTAAGCGAGCTATCTAATTCGTTTGATATTTCTTGTTTTTTTGTCAATTGACTATATTATATATACAACCATATTATTAGATCTGCTATTAGGTATCGCTTAGATATATCTTTAGGGTTTTACTATTATTGTTTGTTGATTGATCCACACGTTAACTGAATCTGACTTAAAAGCTATGAACCTTAATAACCTGGTAAATTGATTGTAAAGATAGTAGACAATTGTTACAACTTGGTATGAGTATTTTGTTTGTGAGTTTTGAACCTAGAGTGTACTAAAATGGATAGGAGGTAATCCATTATTGCGTGGGTCATCATATTAGAATTGTGAGGTGTCCGTCACATGGCGAAGGGATGCTTGTGGTACAGATATTGATTGATGGGGCTGATGTGTGGCGCCTAATGGGGCATCAGTTCTCAATGTCGGGAGGTTATGGTGAACCTCAAGAAAGTCTGTGTGACACAAATGTGATGTGGAAGATGGATTATCTTCAGATAATAGGGCTTCGGGCCTGGGTGGATTCCGTGTTGGTGTGTGTGATGGTCGTGGACAAAGTGTGGTTGTTATCGTGCATGTTTGATTGTTCATTAATTGTGATTATTTTAGGATTATACTTTCATAAATAGTAACTCGCATAATGTCTGGAAGTGAACTGTGAGTCTCCGTAAGGCTCATCCTCACTAAGTAATTCCCATTACTCACTTCTCCTCTGCCCTTTGTTACGTACATGTTAGCGTTATCGGAAATATCTTATATTGTTTGTTGTAACCTGGGCGTTTTCTTGATGATCATGTGTTGCTCACCAAAGGACCAAACCGGGCGACTTAACCGAAAGGGGTTAGTCCGCCGACCTAACCTGCATGTCCGTTCCTTTCTTAAAGCATACGGAGCACATGATTTAGGCCACAAATATATATATATATATATATATATATATATAAATTTCAAGGGATTCATGTTTAATTATTTGCTAGTGAAACTGGTTATATAGGGTTTTGATCTCTTGGTTGTCTCAAGTTCGATCCCTTTGTAAGCATCTTTTAAAAAAAAATCTAGTGCAATTGATATTGTGACCCCGAATGACTTTCTCATTTGTTATTCTAGCCTACAATGAATTATTTTAAATATATTTTTTAGTCATGATTTTAGATATATTTGTGTAACATTAGTTGTCCAAAAAAGTTATAAACTTATTATTATCTTATATAGTTTTTAAATAAAACTATTATAAGTAGATTTATATGAATTGTAGTTCAAATAGTTTTAGAAACTAAAAAGGTAACTTACACCAATCATATTTTTTAAAATTAATATGGATTTAATTTTATCAAATTATATGTTGTGTAATTCTAAAATATTTGATTTAAAAACATTTAAAGAAACAAGTACATATTTTCGTTTTACCAAAAAATTAGATTCAAAATTTTTTTTATTAAAAGATAATTAATTAAAATAATTATATTTTGTATGATAAAAAAAAATTCGTTTTTTTGCTTTAAGCCACCAAAATTACTGGGACGACACTGCTAACGTGCCCAAGTTTCCTGGTTCCTTCGGGAGCCCGGGATAGGAATGTTACAATTTCAATATGTGAGTAGGATGATCTGTCTCCGGACTAATAAAGAACACCGTTCAAGGGAGCAAGATGAATATGTGACAGCTTTCACACCGATGCATTGGTGATAGATCCCTACACCAATCAGGAGCGTCTTAGGATGAAGAATACGAGTCGATCTGCTGTAGTGGTGATCGGTACCCACACTGATCACAATCACCAATCAATCCAACAAAAGACGAGCGGCCAAATACAATGCCAATTAGTCCCATACCAATCAAAGAGGCCATCACGACGGTTCCATATGCCAAAGTCAAAGCAACATGTTTGTGTGTTGTGGTGATAGGTGAACACGCTCACAACTAAAACGATCACTACAACACTTCCTTAGATACTTTTGGGTCCGATCCGATATGTTCTGGGTCGATCTGTTTCAATTTCTTTTAGTATAAATATTTTATTAGACACAAAAATCCCAAGTTTGAATCTTTTAGATCTAAAAACACTTCTTTATTATTGTTTTTGGATTTTGGTATCTTTAATTTCATGATCCCTTAGGGAAGTTTCTTTAATCTCTTACTAATCTTCTTTTATTATGTCTTGTTTATCATTTGCTTTTGTTTTCCCCTTCATTATATATGTGTGAGTAGTCATTTTATGGATTGTGGACTAGGTAGATTAGGATTATTGCATGTAGTTTAATGATGTTTAGGGCTAATATATGTATAATTTTCATGTTTAGAGAGTGTTTAGTGTTACGATTGACTTTGCTAATCAAATCCTAGATCTTGAATATTTTATACATGGAAGGTGTTTGATCAAATGTTGATATGTGTGGATTATGCATCCACTACAAGAATACACAGTTTTTGTGACTACCATTTGCGACTACTTTTTTAGTCGCAAATTTTAGTGACTCATTTATGACTATTTTGCGACTAATAAGCGACTACTTAGCTCGCAGAGGCATAACAGTCATATTTTTACGACAATACTTAATCGTAGGTAGTCTGTCGCAAATTAGCGACTGATATCCGACTAGTATTCGACTATATTAATTTACTCGCAAAGTAGTCTGAAATTGAGACGAATTAGCGACTGTTTTTTAGTCGGGAAATATAGTCGCAAATATAGTCTTAAATTTGCGACTGTTAGTTTAGTCCAGAAATATAGTCGCTAATTTGCCACTGATTTGCAACTTAAATTTATAGTCTCAAATTTGCAACTGATTTGCAGAGTAGTCGGTAAATAAGTAGGTAAAAACGTGGAAAATGTTGATGTTAGTTGGTACACCTACCATTTGCGACTACTTACAATAGTCCCAAAATAGTCGGAAAAATGTGGCAAAATAGTGGTAAATTTGCGACTACTTTTTAGGAGTCCCAAATTATTCACAAATGTTTTGCATATAAAACTCGTCGCTCTCTCCCCCATTAACACACAAATCATATCTCTCAAAAAAAAAAAAAAAAGAAACGAATCCAAAAAAAAATGTGGAATTCATCACGAGAGTGGATGTATAATAGGATCGATCCACACACAAATCATATCTCCAGTGAATTCTTGGCGGGGGTTGAGCAGTTCATGAATTTTGCTAATAGCCAGTCATTAGCGCAAAGCAGTGGAGGTAGGTTTCACTGTCCTTGTTTAAAATGTCAAAATTCCAAATTTTTGCATGGAAGTACAATTTCGAAGCATTTGCATAGTAGATGATTTATGCCCGGATATTATGTATGGTCTGAACATGGTGAAGATTATGATGTGGTTGGGGGAGGAACGAATTATGCTAATGTAGATTATACTAGTGGTACTCATCAACCAACAACATATGATGGGGGGAATGTATATGTTGGGATGGTGAATGATGCATTTCATGGCACTACGCCATTTAATCATCATGAGTATCATCATCATGAACATGAAAGTGGATATGAACATGTTCATGAAGAACCTAGTACCCAAGAGGCAAAACAGTTTTACGCAATGTTAGATGCTGCAAATACTTCACTTTATGATGGATGTCGTGAAGGTCAATCGAAGTTATCTTTGGCTGCTCGGTTCATGAACATTAAGGCAGACCATAATATGGCTGAAAGCTGCATGGACTCATGGTCTGAATTGTTTACGGAGTATTTACGAGAGGGTAATCAAGCACCTATAGTTCGTACTATGAGACATAAACTTTGATGCGAAAGCTAGGATTGCCGTACCATACATTTGATGTATGTATAGATAACTGTATGCTCTTCTGGAAAGAAGATGAGAAGTTGAAGCATTGCAAGTTCTGTGCAAAACCAAGATATAAGGCTAGTGAGGGACGAACTAAAATCCCGTTCAGTCGTTGATATGCTCAAATTAATACCCTAAAAAGTACTAAAGCAGTTGCTGCAGTATAGCTAGGGGTCGAACCACAAAGACTCACAGAAACACACAATAGATTATGTAGATTTGAATTAAGCTAAACCAATGGATGTAATTGAAAGCAGTGCGTAAATTAAAAGTGTTGTAATTCAATTGGAGAAAGATAGACTCATGATATTTCTCAGGAAATCAATGAATGCAGATAAACTAACTAGTCAGGATTCAGATTTAGCATAGTTCTTGAACTCAAATCACTAAAGTATAATTAATCAACTGTCGTTGCGAGAATTATCTAAATCTAAATCCTAGGAATTCCAAATCTCTTTGCGAATCCTAAAGTCTAAATCAGCTTTAATTTCAGGTTTGATATGTTCACAAATCAATTAAACCAAATTTCTTTGCGAATAATTAATTTGCTCACCTTAGGTTCTATCAGGTAATTAATCGCACTGTCGTGCCTAATCAATTATCCTAAGATCTATATTCTAGGTAGCTAATCTAGAACAAGATTTGAACACAACCTAAGCGAAGAACTAATTCAGATGGTGAATCCTAATAAACTAATCAACCTAGCATTCAGAGAAAACCCTTATGAGAACCCTGAACCTAAAGTGAATATACTCAGACATGGAGGATGAAAACAACATGATTGAATAGATCATCAAAGAAATCAATAACAAAACAGGAGTTCAGAGTTGTCTCTCCAAAAACCAGAGAAGAATCAAAGTAGCAAAAATAAAGTAATAGAAAATAAAGCATAGCCATCAAAGTGGCTGTAAAATCCCTATAAATAACCTAAATCACGTTTTGGGGTTTCTTGTAATTATCAAAGACTTCTGGACCAAGTTACAATTCTTCAACTCTTCATTAAAGTCGCGGGTCGTGTCTGCTGTGATGAGTGTCGATCGATACCATGGAGGTATCGATCGATGCTCGACATAAAATCAGGTACTCAGCAACACGATCTTCAGCATTGCTCCAAAATGCTCCAGAAAGCTCCAATATCTCCAATTGTGCTCCAAACGTGCTAGAACCTGTAGAAGACTCTAAAACACTACAAAATAGCAGAAAGACTCTATAAAATGGACTTATATCATGGCCTAAAAGGGGTAAAAACCATGATATATCAACTCCCCCAGACTTAGCCTTTGCTTGCCCTCAAGCATATAGAAGACTAAACCAGAGAAAGAGGTTTGAAAACACGGAGACTCACCTGTTCAGGAACCATCGCAAATATCCTTTTTCCAAGCACCCAAATGTCACCTAACCATCTTTTGATCTAACCTCCATGTACTTCTCCGTAGACAAACGCAGCTTTTCCAGACTCCACACATTATCTCGCAACATAGTTCAAATAAAGCCCTCATCACCAGTTCCATCGCTGCAGCCAATGTTCAAGGACATTCTAGATTCTTTACCATACAATATCATGACAAGGAACCACCCTTTTTCTCACTTTTTGTATCACTTTCGCTCCCCCAAACTTATTTCTTATTATGTTCTCTTTTTTTATTTTCAGCTTTGCATATACACATCAAGGTCTGAAACGCGAGTACTGATGGTGTTTGCCACCGAATCCCCGGTTCTTCCCTATCTATGTATCAAAAGTTTAGGCGAATAATGGTATCACGGGAAATTTTCCTAACCTCGTTTTCAACCTTTGTGTGATCATTCCCTCTTAAGTAGAATAATGGGATCGCTGGAAATTTTTCTAGCCCTCTACTCAGAAGAAAATCATTTCAATCTTTTATGCTCTTATTTATCAACTTATAACAGGGGAGAGAGATACCATTACTTCAAACATATGGGTTCCTTTGTCAGATATGAATGATGAATCAAGCTCTTTAAACACTAACCACATAGATGAAGTGCAAAAATTTGGCTCAGGCTTCAGAAGAACTCTGCTGGAGACATGGATGTTTTCTAGTCAACTGGTCAGTCTTTGGATTTTTCATTAGTCGATCTAGAACCGATCCTGTAACACTGTGCACTCAAAAACAAAATCACATCAATAGGTTCAAGCACATGATCATCATCTCCAACAAGTTTTGACTCAATAAATCGATTTTGACTCGAGAAAACAACTGACTATAAGAAAAACAAAAACAATGTCAACAGACACCTCCCCAGACTTGAACAACACTGTCCCCAGTGTTATCTAGCCTAGAGTCAGTGAAAGAAAACAAAAGAACAGAATAAAATTGGGAAAAACAAGAAGTTACCGTGCTGGAACATCTGGTGTCGATCGACACACAACCTGGTATCGATCGATACCCGGCTTAAATCGACATGATGAACCATCTCTTCGCGATTGGTGTCGACCGATACCAATGGGGTATCGATCGACACTAGGCGATTTCGAGTTTTGCTCCTTGTTTATCCTGACACAAACACAAAACGAAAGATGAAAAAGCAAAAGACTCAAAAGCAGACTCACCAGTGGGTTGCCTCCCACCAAGCGCTCGTTTAACGTCATTAGCTTGACTGTAATGCCCTCAGGCAGGATAAGAATGGGAGCTTGCACCGAAACAGGCTCCACAACTTGACATTGCTATCCTCAGAGTTTTGCTCAACAAACCCTCCACAAACTCTTGCCCTTTTTCCTTCAGCTCCGAAGTAAGAAGTACTCTAGCCTTAGAAAATGGTTTCGAGGCTCCTTTGCACTTCACCTTGTACTTAATCGAATCTCCATCATAGTTCTGAGGGGTCAAAGTGACATGGGGATTCTCGACTCTTTTGCTCTTCACCTTCTTCTTTGTTGCCTTAGCCTTCTTGACAACTTCCTTGGGGATGCTGGGCAGTTCAATCGAGACGTCTGTGCCAGTAGGCACGTCAGGAGGCTCTTCCAAAAGATCAACTGCTAGCGACTTTTCTGTAACAACCTCGATGCTAGAGACACGTGTGGGAGCACCTCTAGAGGGAATGGCATCATAGTAGACCCCTCCATCAATGTAAGAGAAAGAGAGTCTCTTATTAGGTGTGTCTATGATCGCGCCAGCAGTAGCCATAAACGGTCGTCCCAGGAGCAAGGAAACCTCAGATCCTTCGCTCATCTCCACAACCTGAAAAATCAATGGGCACCAGACAATCTCCTACTTTAACAGGCAAAACAGGGATAGTCTCGTATGGAGGTGAGGTGGAGGAGTTCGCAAACGTGAGAAGTATCGTAGGGGGTCTTATATCAGCCTTCAATCGTTCAGCGAGGTCCCGTGATATGACATTGACACTAGACCATGAGTCAACGAGAGACTCACTAAATTCAACTCCAGAGATGGAGCATGGAACCGCGAATTTCCCTTGGTCTTCCCTCTGGGTCAACTGCCTCAGTGTAGGTGGTGATGGACTTCTGGCCGTGATGAAGAGTGCTTCGATCTCTTCCAGAGTTTCTCTGCAATCTTTGAAGTGACTTAGCAGAGGCCAGCCCTCTAGAGCTTCTTCAAAAGTGAACGAGTGGGGTATCCTTCGTACTCTCTTCTCAAAGCCAAGCAGCTGCTTTGGAGTGATGGGGTCTCTGAGATGTTGAGGAATAGAATTCAGCTTCTTGGGCTTGCGAACTCTTTCTTCAATCAACTCAGGCGTTTTCATAGTTTATGGCTCGATCTGCGAGGGGTATCGACCGACACCAGGTAGGGTATCGATCGATACTCTCGCTCTTGAATCGTCCCTGGCATATCTATCATCATCACAAAGAGGCTCCACAACCGATTTATCCAACAAAGCCTTGCATCTGGCGTCCTCCCATTCTTTCCTTGTCATAATATGAGGCATATGATAAGGTATCTTGGGTATATACACCCTCTCCTTGACAATTTAAGGCTCTTTCTCGACCTGCGCCTCGGTATCGATCGATACAGAAAGGGTATCGATCGATACATGTGATTTTGGATTCACTCGTACAGGTGTCGATCGATACATGAGGGTATCGATCGATACTCGGGCGATTTCAGAATCGCAATCATCATCTTCAACAACATCGTCGAAAATTCCTGCATCAAAACCCTTCTCTACCACTGCAGTGGCTTCTGTAGCACTTCCAATGGTGATTGCATTGACGTGTGCTCTTGGATTCTCAGTTTTCCCTGGAAGAAAACCTTCCTGCCTTTTCACAGCTGCTGCTGTCTGAACGACCTGAGTTTCCAGCTTCCTCTGGCTAAGATTGATGGCCTCAATTTTTCCATTCAGCTCAATGTATAGAGAGTCAAACTTCCCATTGAAGTCACCTTGCAACTTCTGCTGTCCTTGAAGAATCTGTTCCATCATGGATTCCATCTTACTCTCCATGGTTTTTGGAGAGATGGGTTGGTATGAAGAGTTCCCATAGTTTCGAGTGAAATCGCTGCTCTGAAGTGGTTTCGGAGTAAATTGCTTTGCTCCAAAACCAGATTGGTTCCCTTCAAACTTGTACCCACCTTGCTGATTGTTGTTGTTGAAGTTGCGGTTGTTGTTGTTCCCAAATCGCTGACCCTGAAAACCAGAACCACCAACGTAGTTAACATCCTCCTCTTCTTCTTTGACATTAGCGACTTCATCAACAAAGTGCACTGACTTCTTCGACTTCCCAATCAGAATATCCAGCTTGGCTTGCATGTCAGCAATCTGTGATCCATCAATTCCTCCAGCTAGCTTCTTGCGCTCGAAATCAGCATTCTTGGTGCTATTACTAGATGCCAAGTTCTCAATTAACACAACTGCATCATCCGGATACCTAGTGTTGAAGTTCCCATTACTCGCAGTAACCAAAGCCATCTGGTACCTCCAATCGATCCCTCTGTAGAAAGTGCCCAGCAGCTGAACCTGATTGAACCCATGGTGCGGACAATCTCTCTGATATGATTTGAAGCGAATCCAAGCAGCCTTGAGTCCCTCTGTTGGACCTTGAGAAATTGAGAAATTTTGTTCCTGAGCTCTTCGGATCTCGCATCATCATAGAAATTGCACATGTATGCATTCTTCGTCTCATCCCATGTAGTTAGCGAACCAGGAGCCAACTACTTCAGCCAATAAGCAGCATCCCCACTAAGAGAATATGGGAAAAGTTTGCAGAAGAGGAACTCATTGGGCACTCCATTGTACTCCATACCAGTGACCAAATCTTCGAACCTCTCGATATGATCCATGGGATGTTCATGAGATAGGCCATGGAAAGGATTCTCACTCACAAGAGCGTAGTACGCATGCTTTAGCTCAAAGTCATTCCTCTGAAAAGTTGGGATGCAAATCGTAGATCGATTGACATAGAACTGATCAGGTCTATTGTGCTCGCCAAGTGTCCTAACTCGATCACCTGCAGCATTCCCAACGTTGGCGCGCCCAGCTGGCGCGACAATCTCAATAACAACAGCGGGGACAACGACGTTTCCAGCTTCATCAAGTCGCTGCCCTCCCTCATTGCACACATGACCCTCTTGGTCTCTCAAGATTCCAGCTTCATCAGCTCTTAATACCACTTGGTTGTTCATCCCTGATGTTTGCTTTGTCTTTCTGTTTGTGCGTTCCAAAAGTGCTAGCTGCTCCAAGGACAGTTCAACTAGCTGAGTGCTCTTGTTCTTTCTGGTTTCACGAACGGACATACACCTGAAACCAAAGCACTAGAAAAGGCACGTAAGTAACAAAAAAAAAACGTTGAGTATCGATCGATACCAAGTGGTGTCGATCGATATCAACAAAAGAAAACGACGAGTATAGTATCGGTCGATACTAGGTAGTATCAATCGATACTGACGGGCCTAGTCGAAACTCGACAGCTAAAATCTAATGACAAAATTGAGTCCCCGGCAACGGCGCCAAATTTGATATGCTCAAATTAATACCCTAAAAAGTACTAAAGCAGTTGCTGCAGTATAGCTAGGGGTCGAACCACAAAGACTCACAGAAACATGCAATAGATTATGTAGATTTGAATTAAGCTAAACCAATGGATGTAATTGAAAGCAGTGCGTAAATTAAAAGTGTTGTAATTCAATTGGAGAAAGATAGGCTCAGGGTATTTCTCAGGAAATCAATGAATGCAGATAAACTAACTAGTCAGGATTCAGATTTAGCACGGTTCTTGAACTCAACTCAATAAAGTATAATTAACCAACTGTCGTTGCGAGAATTATCTAAATCTAAATCCTAGGAATTCCAAATCTCTTTGCGAATCCTAAAGTCTAAATCAGCTTTAATTTCAGGTTTGATATGTTCACAAATCAATTAAACCAAATCTCTTTGCGAATAATCAATTTGCTCACCTTAGGTTCTATCAGGTAATTAATCGCACTGTCGTGCCTAATCAATTATCCTAAGATCTATATTCTAGGTAGCTAATCTAGAACAAGCTTTGAACACAACCTAAGCGAAGAACTAATTCAGATGGTGAATCCTAATAAACTAATCAACCTAGCATTCAGAGAAAACCCTTATGAGAACCCTGAACCTAAAGTGGATCTACTCAGACATGGAGGATGAAAACAACATGATTGAATAGATCATCAAAGAAATCAATAACAAAACAGGAGTTCAGAGTTGTCTCTCCAAAAACCAGAGAAGAATCAAAGTAGCAAAAATAAAGCAATAGAAAATAAAGCATAGCCATCAAAGTGGCTGTAAAATCCCTATAAATAACCTAAATCACGTTTTGGGGCTTCTTGTAATTATCAAAGACTTCTGGATCAAGTTGCAATTCTTCAACACTTCATTAAAGTCGCGTGTCGTGTCTGCTGTGATGAGTGTCGATCGATACCAAGGAGGTATCGATCGATGCTCGACGTGAAATCAGGTACTCAGCAACACGATCTTCAGCCTTGCTCCAAAATGCTCCAGAAAGCTCCAATATCTCCAATTGTGCTCCAAACGTGCTAGAACCTGTAGAAGACTCTAAAACACTACGAAATAGCAAAAAGACTCTATAAAACGGACTCTATAAAATGGACTTATATCATGGCCTAAAAGGGGTAAAAACCATGATATATCAGTCGTATGTGGTATTTACTTATTACTGACAGATTGAAGAGAATGTACAAATCAGAGAAGACTGCAGCATCGATGAGATGGCATGCTGAGCATGATTCAAAAGACGGAGTAATGTGTCATCCATCTGATGCGGCAGAGTGGAAGAATTTCCAACATTTGCATCCTTCGTTCGCAGAAGAAACACGAAACGTATATCTTGGGTTATGTACTGACGGTTTTAATCTTTTTGGTATGTCAAAAAATCACTCGTTGTGGCCTATTATCATGACTCCATACAACTTACCGCCAGATATGTGTATGAATACTGAGTATTTGTTTCTTACGATTTTGAATTCGGGACCAAATCATCCACGAGCCAGTCTTGATGTTTTCCTCCAACCACTGATCGACGAGTTAAAGGAGTTATGGTATAACGGAGTTGAGGCATATGATGAGTCATTAGATCAAAATTTCAACCTGAAGCTGTTCTTTTGTGGACGATAAGCGATTTTCCAGCATATGGTATATTGTCGGGATGGACGACACATGGAAGACTATCGTGTCCCATTTGTATGGATGATACAAATGCTTTTTATCTTCCGGCTGGTAGGAAGACATGTTGGTTTGACTGTCACAGAAGATTTCTTCCTATAAGTCATTCGTTATGGAAGAATAAAATAAAAATTTTTGAAGGGAAAGCACGCATCGAATGACTACCCACCTCAATCTTTGACTGGCGAAAAAGTTTTATATGAGCGTATAAGGCATGCAGATCCACTCAAAACATCTGAATGCGGTGGAAATGGTCATGAACAAAAAGTGGCCGGCTATGGGGAGTGGCATAATTGGCATAAAGAAAGCATATTTTGGGAGATACCGTACTGGAACGATCTGATGCTACGACACAATCTTGATGTAATGCATATCGAGAAGAATTGTTTCGACAACATCATGTATACTGTTATGAATGTTAAAGACAGATCAAAAGACACAGTGAAGTCAAGATTAGATATTGCAAGGTTTTGTTCTCGAAAAGATTTGCATGTAGATGATCGAGGGAGAGCTCCATTTCCTATTTGGCGATTGACTTCAAAAGCAAAAGAAAGCTTACTACAATGGGTCAAATATGAGGTTAGATTCTCCGATGGCTATGTAGCAGATTTAGCTAGTTGTGCAGACATCAACGGTGGGAAGCTCTCGGGAATGAAAAGTCACGACGGTCATGTATTTATGGAACGATTGCTTCCGTTTGTCTTTGCAGAACTTCTACCGCGTAACGTGCACCTTGCATTGTCAGGTATGTATATATATATATATATATATAACTTATATGATTTTAATATTGTTGTAGGGATTGGAACATTTTTCTATGACTTAAGTAGTAGATCATTGGATTAAACCCGCCTCAAAATTCTGAAGGATAACATTGTCATGATTTTGTGTAATTTAGAAAAAATCTTCCCACCTTCTTTCTTTGATGTGATGGAGCACCTACCAATACACCTACCTTACGAAATGGAGCTTGCTGGTCCTGTGCAATATAGGTGGATGTATCCCTTCGAAAGGTTTTTTAAACGTTTAAAGGGAAGGCGAAGAACAAAAGATATCCAGCGGGATCAATAGTTCAATCATACATAAATGACGAGATATCTTATTTCTCAGAAGCACATTTCTACAGCTCGCATAAGAAGGTATGATGCATGGTGACTATTTCTCATAACATTCATTTCAATCCGGCCTCTTCGAAATATACGAGTTAAAATGAATTGTTGATGACTATTAATTTAATTTTTGGACGTTATTTCGCAGGTCAAGTCGTTATGATGAAGGTGAAATACCTGTATATCCTATACCGGTACCAGATATATTCACCCAAGTAGGTCGTCCAAGTGGCCAAAGTAGCGAATTTTGGTTAACTGAGAAAGATTATAAATGCGCACATGCATATGTCTTGCGCAATTGTGACTATTTTCAGCCGCTTGAGAGGTAATTGTGCTTCATAACGTTATTTGTGATCCTTTATTTAATTTTTATAATTAAATATTTGTTACATATATATTAATTGTTGTTGGCAAAACAGATTGTTGGAAGTGCAAATTCGATTTGAATATCCGGAACTCTCCGATGATGAGGTGAAATCGAAAGGAGATGAAGATTTTCATATATGGGTTCGCCAATATGTACGTATTTACTATATATCCACCTATATATGGTTATTTAAGAATATTTATGGATTTATTTTTTAATATTTTTGCTTATATATATGTAGGTGAGTACAATGAGAAGTCAACAACATTTTCCTCCTTGGGTTTTTGAAATAGTGGAAGGTCCCGAAAATAAAGTCAAGTCATGGCCCATGTATTTTCACTACAAGAAAACAACCGATTTGCGATGGCCAAATCCATAGCAAATCCGTCGCAAATCACGCTTTGCGACAGAATTGCGACGACACTTACTCCGTCGCAAATCAGGCGACTGCAAGCATCATCGCAAATTTGCGACGGATTTGCGAGTGCAGGCATCGTCGCAAATTTGCGACGGATTTGCGACTGCAAGCATCATCGCAAATTTGCGACGGATTTGCGACTGCAACCATCATCGCAAATTTGCGACGGATTTACGAGTGCACGCATCGTCGCAAATTTGCGACGGATTTGCGACTGCAAGCATCATCGCAAATTTGCGACGGATTTGCGAGTGCACATTTGCGAGGGATTTATACCAACGCGACTATCGTCGCAATATTTACGATGGAATTGCGACGGATCTGCGATGGTACATTTTTTCCGGTTATCGCAAATCCATCGCAAATTTGTGACGGCTTTGCGAGGAAAGTTCAATTTTTTAATTAAAAAATATTAATAATTTAATTTTAAAATTAAATAATAATTAAAATAATTAACATTTAAAATTATAAAACATAATTATTTATTTTTTTTAATAAAAAAAGTTCATAATTGTTTTAAAAAAAAAAAAAAAACAATTAAAATGTTTACAAAGGACCGGTTCCGGTTCCGGTTCCGGTTCCGATTGCGGTTCTGGTTGCGTTTCCGGTTCTGGTTCCGGTTCCGGTTTCGGTTCCGGTTCCCGATCCCGAAGGGTTACGTCATGCGCGAAGTCTTGCAAAAGCCGGATCCTTCTCAGCATAGTCCATGAAAGCATCATAGAAATTAATCTTCTCGGCTTGATTCGTTAGCATCTCGGCCTGACTCGATAGCATCTCGGCCTGACTCGTTATGATCCGGTGTAGATCGTCCTGGGATGGACGTGAAGCCGATGTAGAAGAAGCTTCAATTTGCGGTTGAAGCGAACCGACTCCGTAAATTTTTCTTTTTTTGCGGGGAGCAACATATGAAAGATAAAAAAACAAACATTATAAATATTTCAAAAAATATTTAAATACAATACAACAATTTAATTTTTAAATACGTACCTCGGTAAGAATTTAGTTCTTCACGAAAGGAGTAAGTCCGCCGGATGCTGTGCTCTCGGGATCATCACTATCGACTGTCTGAGATAATAGTTCGAGCCGCGAAGTGACATCGTTGTAGATCTTCTCCGAGCGTCCATCGATAAAAGAGCCATCCGGTTTCCGTTTTGTCTCCTCCAGAACCGCTAACAAATCCGGAATTGATGATCCGGTCTTTGCGGCCTAAGAAAACTTTCATAAATTCATAAGATTAAATTAAATTACGAATGTAAGATTTTTTTTTAAAAAAACTTACTATGTTTCACCCCCGTGCTTTAAACGAGGTTTGTCCAGAACGATGCTTAGAAGGCCCGTAACCATCAGGATCAGAGTATCGGGCCTTGTGACTATCGGCACTCTTCTTCACGCTCTTCGGATCCATCCAAAATCGAACAAGACCGTTCCAAACAAGCGGATCCATCCACTTAGGCTTCGACTCATTGCCTTTAATCTTCCACTTTTCTTTCCAAGATAACCTTCCATGCGTAGTCCACCCCGAGAACATTCCATACGCCGGGAAGTCACTAATGGTCCACAATAGCACAGCACGCATCTTGAAGTTCCTTTGCTGCGAATAATCGAATGTGCGAACACCTGTATACCACAACTGTTTCAACTCATGAATCAAAGCTTGGAGGAATACATCAAGGGATCGCTTCGGATGCTTAGGACCGGGTACTAGAATACTCATGAACAAAAATTCCCGTTGCATGCATATTTTCGGAGGAAGATTGTATAGCGTCAATATGATAGGCCATAGAGAATATTGTCTCCTGGACATACCAAATGGACTAAATCCATCGGTGCATAAGCCAAGATAGACATTCCTGCTCTCGTTAGCAAAGTCCAAATGTACAGTCTGAAAGTGTTTCCACGCCTTTGCATCTGACGGATGCGTAACCTCCCCATCCTCCGTGGTATGTTGTGCATGCCATCTCATTACCGCTGATGTCCTTTCTGATTGGTATAACCGTTTCAATCTATCGGTGATTGGCAAGTACCACATACGTTGGTATGCAACGCGGGTCCTTCCAGTAGTTGGTTGATATCTCGGCTTCCCACAAAATCGACATTCCTGCAACTTATCATCATCTTTCCAGAAAATCATGCAATTGTCAATGCATACGTCAATCATTTCTGATGGTAACCCAAGACTCGCAACCAACCTCTGTATTTCATAGTAACTCTCAGCGGAAATATTATCTTGTGGCAAATACTCTTTAATTTGCTCAGCCCATGAATCCATGCAAATCTCATTTAGGTTATGATCACTTTTAATTGTCATCATCCTAGATGCCAATGATAGTTTAGACTGCACTTCTCTACATCCATCGTAGATGGGCTGCTTCGCAGCGTCTAACATATCATAAAAACGCTTTGCTTCTATGTTGGGTTCTTCCCTAGAATTATCATCAGCAAATGCAGTTGTACTTTCATGAAATGCATCTGTAACCATATCATGAAACCTATTTCCCTGTTGATACCCTTCATCAATATTTCCGAATAAATGATCATGCCCATAATTATAACTAGGTTGATCAACGCCATGACTCGTACTACTACTTCCAGCATCAACACTACAACCTTCCCCATGCGAAAACCAGATATAATAGTTTGGCTTAAATCCTCTATTATATAGATGCCTCTTCACAGTATCAATATCCACATATTGGGTGTTCTTGCACTTTCTACATGGACAGAAAATTTTACCGTCACGAGTCGCACATGGTTGGCTTGTCGCCTGGTACATGAATGCTCGCAACCCGTCACGATACTCTTTCGTCACTTCACCCGTCCCTGGATCTCTTTGATTGTACATCCATGATCGTAATGCGTATATTTCGTGCCCCGAAGACATTTTATAAACGCCCACCACTCAAAATCTATTTCACAATTTTTTTTTTTTCGAAGTTGTTGTTGTGTTACGAGAGCTCTTCTCAACGTGATCTGTATTTATAGAATTTCAAATAAATTTGCGACGGATTTGCTACGGAATAGGAATTTGCAAGGGATTTGCAACGACTTTGCGATGTAAATTAATTTTCCTTTAAAATGTGGTCCATCTACCTCACCTAACTAGACGCGTTGCAAATCTCTTGCAAATTGCCGTAGCAAATCCGTCGCAATTTTGCAACGGATTTGCTACGGAAAAGGAATTTGCAAGGGATTTGCAACGACTTTGCGATGGAAATTAATTTTCCTTTAAAACATGGTCCACCTACCTCACCTAACTCCACCTAAATACACGCGTTGCAAATCCCTTGCAAATTGCCGTAGTAAATCCGTCGCAAATTTGCGAGGGAAACTTGACGTCGCAAAATTGCAACGGATTTGCGACGACCATTTTATCCCTCGCTAATCCCTCGCAGATTCCTCGCAAATTCGCAACAAAGTTGCGACGACTTATTGTCCCTCGCAAATTTGCGAGGGATTTGCGACTATAGACGAGCTCTAGCAAATCCCTCGCAAATTTGCGACGGAATTGCGACTAGACGGTCCCTCGTACCGTCGTTGCAAATATGTTGCAAAGGCGTCGCAATTTGCGACGACCCTTTCCCTCGCAAAATAGCGACGGATTTACGACAACTAGTTAAGCACTCGCAAATCCATCCCAAATTACTCGCAAATCCGTCGCAAATTTGCGACGAATATTATCCATAGCAAATTCCATTGCAAATTGATTGTTTTCTTGTAGTGTTTACTAGAGGGTATTTGTTTCACAAGCGAGACCACGGACTCACGAAAAAATCAATGAATATGGGGTATGTGTGCGAGGACAAAATTATGGAACAGAAGCATCTCACGAGGATGATTTTTATGGGACGGTTGAAAATATCATAGAGCTCGAGTATCCAAGATTTCTGAATTTGAAGATCACACTATTCTACTGTGAATGGTATGACCCTACGATTGGCAAAGGCACCCGAATGCGAGAAGGATGCATTGTTGATGTGCTATCATCAAGGAGATATCAAAATTACGAACCTTTTATTTTAGGTAATTTTTGTTTTAATTTATGTACGTATGTATATATATGTGTGTATGTCTACTTCTAATGTTACACCTAATTAATGTACAAGATCTCAAGCTGATCAAGTTTGTTATCTTTCATACCCATGCATTAAACGACCTCGAAAAGTGTGGCTCACAGTTCTCAAAGTAAATCCAAGGCAAGTTGTTCAAGGAAAGTTTAACGAAAAAGAGCCGGTTATACTGCAGCAAACAATTGATGATAGCACGGATACGATAGATGAAATCATAGTTGATAATTTAGTAGAGAGAAATCATCCTTGTGAAGAAATTGATTATGAGATCGAAGACGCAGAACCAGAGGACGAATTTCTTTGTAATTTATCATCTTCAAATGATGAAGATGAGGAATTTGAATAATATTTAAATTTACATCTTTGTAATAATATAATTATCAGTCTTGCTTTGTAATGTAAATCTTTGTAATATAATTATCATTTACATCTTTGTAATATAATTATCATTTTTTGTCAACTGTATATACTTGAAGTATAACCAAATACCGATTGAACACAATAGCACTTTGGTTACGCACCTTGCACAAGCTGCACAAGGTTTAGGGATCCTGGGTTCGAAACCCAGGAAACCATTTCTCAACAATTTTATTAGTAGTCACAAAATTGTCTGTATTTACCCACAATTTTGCGACTATTTGTAATTTTAAAACAGGTTTTCGACAATTTTCGTAGTAGTCACATAATTTTCTTAATTTACCCACCATTTTGCGACTATTTCTAGACCAACACCTGAAATTGGACTAATCTGCGACAGTTGAGCCACTACATTCGATTCTTTTTCTTAAAATCATCAATATTGAATTTTAAATATGTTAATTTGAACTTTTTACTTCTATTTGAACTACTGAATCATGATTACATAGATTCAAAATTTAAATTCCAATTTTTAAAACTAATGGTTGTATATTATCATGATATGTACTTAATACATATGTGTTTTATGAAGAAATATTTTTGAAAAATATTAATTTTTTTCAAACTGATTCAAATTACAATTTATGGTTGTAATTTTTTTAGATAGGGGTTTAGTCTTAGATTTAGTGTTAGAATAACTATATAGTCTTATTTTTATTGTTTAGGGTATAGGGTAATGAATTATTAATAAGAACATGCTTTATATATAAGTAAATGTAACCAAATACTGATTGAACACAATAGCACTTTGGTTACGTACCTTGCATACAAAGTTTGGAGATCCTGGGTTCGAAACCCAGGAAATCATTTTTCAACAATTTTATTAGTAGTCACAAAATTGTCTTAATTTACCAACGATTTTGCGACTATTTATAATTTTAAAAGAAAAATTGCCAAACAAATCATGAACTTTGTTGTTTGAGCCAAAAAAATACCTGAACTATCGAGTGGACCAAAAAATACCTCAACTTTCTTTTGACTTCCCAAATAAATTCCAAACTCTAAGTTGACTTAGCCAAAAAAATACATGCCGTTATATAACCGTTTATTTCGCCGTTTACACGAAACGACGTCGTTTTGTCCAAAGATTTTGTCATGACTATTTGGCCAAAACGACGTTGTTTCGTCTAATAAAACAATTAAAAACCAAGTCATTCCCTGGGTTCGTACCCGTGAGACAGGGTCTATGGAGAAGGGTTTTTCGCCACTTTGCCAGTAGCATATATCTGTTATATACTCAAAAAAACTTATACTTATCACACAAATGAGATTTTTTATAAAAAATAAAATATCAAAAATACAAAAAATCTATAATATATAAAATAAAAAAATCTATATTATACAATAACTAATAATGTTAGATCTATAATTTTTATATATTACAGATTATATAATTTTATACATTATTTATATACTTTATATAATTTTATAATCATTATTAATATATTAATTGTAGAAATGAAAAA
>PKML01072222.1:37662-60702 GCA_002933935.1 Eutrema yunnanense | reverse complement strand
ATAATATCTATAATTACAAGCAGAGAGATTAAAGATATAAATACAATTCGTGAGGTCTTGAGAAAATTACAATCGGAGAGAGATGGTGAAGGAGACGGTGAAGACGGCGAAGACGTGTTCACACTGTGGCCACAATGGTCATAACGCACGGACTTGTCTTAACGGCGTTAATAAAGGAAGCGTAAAACTGTTCGGCGTTAACATATCGTCTGATCCGATTAGGCCGCCTGAGGTAACGGCGTTAAGGAAGAGTCTCAGTTTGGGAAATCTCGAGTCTCTTCTCGCTAACGATAACAGTAACAGTAACGGTGATCCGATCGCCGCCGTTGAAGATACCGGTTATCATTCCGATGGTCAGATTCATTCTAAAAAGGGGATATCCGCTAATGATAAGAAAAAGGGTAAATTTTGTTCTAATCTCTATGATTAATTTGATGAAATTACAAGTTTTACAAGTTAAAATAGTTTTACAATTCAAAAATCAAATTTTTAGGGAATCCATGGACGGAAGAAGAACATCGGATTTTCTTAGTCGGATTGAAGAAACTCGGAAAAGGATATTGGAAAGGAATTGCAAAGAGTTTCGTGACGACAAGAACACCGACACAAGTCGCGAGTCATGCTCAGAAATATTTTCTTAGGTTAAACGCTAACGACAAGAGAAAGAGACGTGCTAGTCTCTTTGACATCTCTCTCGAAGATCAGGTTTTTGCCTTGCTCCCCAAGTAATCCATTACTCGAAGTTTATTGATTTTTTTTTTTAGATTTTTAAATTTTGGTTAATTGAAATACAAGGAGAAAGAGAAGAACTCTCAAGTGATGACAACAGATGCATCAACATCATCATCGAAGACTCCATCTAAACAACCAGTAACCGGCCGATCTCAAGAACCGGTACAAGTTCAAACGCAAACCGAGATATCAAATCGGTTTCGGAATCTATCAATGGAGTACATGCCAATCTACCAAACCGTACCACCTTACTACAACTTTCCACCTCTTATGTTCCATCCAATGTACTACGCCAATCCTGAACCGATTAGGTTTGTTCACCCTTCCGGTATACCTGTACCAAGACATTTACCGATTGGTACGCCTCAACCTCAGTCAAATGAGGCTTCTCATATGGCAAAGAAAGACTGTTTGGAACTTGGTATCGGTTTGCCTCCACCTCCTTCTCCTCCCCAAGCTTCCGGAGCAACCGACTTGACGTCTCATGGCGTCATTCACGTGAAATGAAATCGCATTTTTTATTTTATTTGATAAGAGGTCCATATTAATTTGGTCTTGAGTTTTATATATATATATTCAGAAGTTTTACTATAATCGGATTTTTGTACAAGTTTTTTTTTTCAGATTAGATTAAATAAAAAAATATATACTTGGTTTAAAAAATTTAGCTGCTCCTTTATTAGCCAAAACCAAAAATTCGTAAAGCTTATAGATTAAAATAAAAATTAATCAAAACAAAATTTTGTTTGATTGATTCTATTCTTAACTAGTAGAAACCTTTAATCAGTTTCCTTGAAGCTCGTCTGTTCCGATTAACAGGGTGCGGTTTGTCTGAATCACCACCGAGTTCTAAGGCGGCGCCCAAGAAACCAGTCTGAGTTCCATCGCTGTCGTTGTCGATGTCTCCTTCGATGGTCAATCCTTCAATCCTAGCTGCAATAGATTCTTCTCTCATCCACATCTGCAATACTCGATTTTTTTTTATTATTATATTTCTCGTTTATAATCTTAACAAATATTGCATGTACTCTATTGTGGCTGTAACTGTGTCGTGGTGGATTAATCTAGTCCTGGTTTTTATAATTTAAATTTCGATTATTTCAAATGCTAATTTAGAAAGAAAAAAAAAAAAAGTTTACGTTAACAAGATTTTTTTTTTTTTTGTTAAAAGGCTTTCATCCGTCAATATATATAATTTTGTCAAAAATACTAAAACTTCGGGGGTTTTTTCCCTTAAAATACTTTTTTAGCATAACATGTAGAATTGTAAACTAATCTTAATCCAATTTTTAATGTTTAGATCCAATTTGGTTACGTTGGCTTGCGGGTGAGCTTGTGGTTAATTGTGTCAGAAAATTTTGGAACGGGTCTGGCCATGTCCGGCTCTGACGGGTTTGGAGACCTAAATGGGTCGGGCATGGTCTTTTTAATTAATATATTTCAAATTCAAAATCCGGATTGGGTAAGACCACTTAGACCAGCATGCACGAACTGGTTTAACGTGAACATTTTCGTGAGGCCAAGAGTGAGAGAACAACCAAGAGATGGGAAGAAAACAACGAGACTAATATTGCCAATTGCAAATGAGTGAGGCTGCATACTGTTTCGTAAGAGATAAAAATAATCTAGGACCGCACCATCAGTTCAAGAGGAACCAGCCCGTTATAAAGTTATAATACGCAGATTCTTGGTTCACTAATAACTGTATGTGTATACATATATATTATATTAGTCTATGTGTATACATAGATTCTTGGTTAAACAATAAAGTTATAATACGCAGATACCTGGATTTGAGAAGAGCCAAAGGACGAGAGCGCATGCAAGAAGGACAAAAGGAATGATGTGAATAGCGTTTTCTGCGAACTTGGCGCGTGACTTCTCCTTCTTAACCATCTCCTCAGGTGGATTATTGTAGGAAGGTGGTACGTCCTCGTCGAGTGGGCTGACCATCGATCCCATCCACAATCCTTTAGGCGGTGCGGACGAGTAGTCTTCCGTCACACGGTTCCAACTCGCGGATCTGTACATATCGTTGTTCTGATTTTTTGGTTTATTTTGATTAGTTTGTTACAAAAACTCTATCGAAAGTACTTTTTTGTAGGATGTTGGTGGTTTTGTAAACGAGCTTGATCAGTTTCCCTGTTACATTTTTTTAGTATTCGCAATTTTTGTTTTCTTTGAAGAGGTTGATTGTCCTTGTCTTTGTTTAGTTGAGAAAATTGATAGTATTGCTGGTTGAAATACTGGAATACCGATTGAGCCATGTTGGGCCCAAATCCCACACCTAAAAGTTCAGCTTGACTTAGCATGTTTAAAATTAAGCCCAGTTCACTGAAAAGCCCGTAACACAAGCTCGCGATCTGGGAAGAGGCCGAGCACGTGGAAAAGAAGGAGACCGTTGGAAAAGGAGCTTACAACAAGCAAATCAAACATATTAAATGCATTCTCCCCAGGATCAAGCTGGGCATTTATCCAAAGATCACGAATTCAATTCCGAGTTTCAAATTAATATTTAGACGTTTATATTTTCCCGAGCTTGTATAAATTAGAACAAAAGAGTCATTGTAAAAGGATCGGATTCTTGGCAATAATATACAACATCTTTCTAATTTTCTCTCGATTATTCTAAGTTCATACAACATGAAAAAAGCTAAGAATCGAGGTTGTGAGATTCCGCTCTCACAAGCCATCTGTTTGCATATATTGATAGCATTGTTGTTTGAATTGTGCTCTCAATTGTTTTTTTTTTGTTTTAGTCTTTCTCTTTGGTCAGTTTTCATTTCTGTTTTCGTTTTCATTTCTGTTTTCGTTTTCATTTTCAGTTTTCGTTTCAGTTTGGTTTTTCTCTTTAGTCTTTCTCTTTGGTCAATCTTATCTCTTTCTGTTTCAGTTTCTGTTTTCGTTTCTGTTTCTGTTTCAGTTTCAGTTTCAAGATTGTCTTTTGTTTTTCTCTTTTTGCATCAGTTTCGTTTTGTGTGATTGATAGCATTGTTGGTTGAAATACTGGAATACTGATTGTGCATTCTTGCATGCATATGTTTTCAGCCTTCTTGCATCTGTTTCAGCCACCCTGCAACAGATACAAAAATGTTTCAGCCTTCTTGCATCTGTTTCAGCCTTTTTGTATGATTGTCCTTGTCTTGCATATATTTCAGCCTTCTTGCAGCCTTCCTGCAACATATACGAAAATTGTTAGTCTTACTCATGGTCTGAATTGTTTTTTTTTGTGATTTTAGTCTACTGAAACATATGCCAAGGGCAATGCTTTTGGTCTTGGCGAACTTGGAGATATCAACAATGGGACCAAATCAAGTTATGCAAGCTCTTCGACATCAATTTCAGAGATGCAAGAACAACTTCAAGCTGCTCATCAAAAGATCGCAGCACAAGAAGCGGAAAATGCTCGACGTGATGAGGAGCAACAACTTTCTCAAAATCGAATCTCAAGCTTGGAGTCTTACCTCTCGTACTTCAAAGATAAGGATCCTGGATTTGCATCGTATGTGGGGGCTTCTCAAGCAGCCACAGCACCAGACACCGCACCAGCCAACGCACAAGCCAACGCACCAGCCACAATCTCTCCATCTTAATAATAGTATTAGGTTCTTTGAGATTTTGATTTTGGATGTTTAAAGTTTGGCTATTATGTTTTTGGATATTATGTTTTGTATAAAGTTTTTTTTTGTTATAAAAACTTGAATTTCAAATTTCAATTTCAATTTTGATTTTAGGTTTTTTGTAATTTGATATAATTACTGATTTCCGGCCAAGACCAGAACAAAATAGTGGCAAATATGTTGGTAATAAGTGAATCTTTTGCGACTATATTGATTTGTGACGAGGACAAGAATAAAAAGTAGTGGCAAATTAGATGATAGTATGTAACTCTTTTGCGACTAAGTTCTCGAAACAGTCACAAAAACAACCGTCCCAAAGTAGTCTTGATAATACGACAACTCATGGTGTCTACAAATGGTCGCTAAAATACGACTACAAAACCGTCCCAAAAGTAGTCTTTATAATACCACTAAACACGATGTCAGCAAATAATCGCCAATATACGACAACTCATATGGTGTCTACAAATGGTTGCTAAAAAACGACTACATAATCGTCCCAAAGTTGTCTCTATAATACGACTGAAAAAGATGTTAGAAAGTAGTCGCTAATAAACGACCTTTAATTTCAGTATCAACATAGTCGCTTATATACAACGACAATAAGTCGTTCCAAAGTAGTCGTATATTTGCGACTATTTTGCGACTACTTTTTTTAGTCGCAAAATAGTCGCAAACATGTCATTTGCGACTATTTTGGGACATTTTTGGGAGTCACAAAAACTGTGTTTTCTTGTAGTGATCATTCTAACATTGTTTTTCCCATTGTTTCTTTCATACTTTGCATCATGTTGTATCATAATCATGCATTTTGAATCTCTTTTCTCCTTGTCTTGTATTTTAGAGTATTAGAGTGTGTATGGTACATTAGCATGGCCTGTTTTCATATTTTACATACATTTATGTACCAAAGAGTTGGAAGAGCATGGATACTTGGCCTAAGAGTGATGAAGAGCAAAGAAAGGAGAAGCAACTCCAATCGACCTCCAGGTCGATCATGAGGTTGATCAGACGCGACCGAGGAATCTGATCGGGCAGGCAATTGGTCGATTGGATTTAGACGCAAGGGAAAAACGATCGACCATCAGATCGTTCTAGTGGTTGATCATACGACAATTTCGAGCAGAAAATAATCGGTTCAAACCCGGTTTGTCCCGGGTTGATCCGATTCGGCCCATTTCCTATTTAAGCACTCTAAACCTGATTTTGTTTTTATCAAGTTTTCTTCTCTCTAGAGTTGGATTTAGATCCAACATCTTGTCTTTTCTCGATCAGATTCCTCGGCCGCGTCTGATTGACCTAGAGGTCGATTGGAGCTGCTTCTTCTCCTTTCTTTGCTCTCCGTCATTCTTAGGCAAGTCTCTATGCTCTTCCGAATTTTTGGTACCTAAAATGTATGTAAAATATTCAAAACATGTCATGCTAATGCACCATACACACTCTAATACTCTAAAATGCAAGGCAAGGAGAAAATAGTCTCAAAATGCATAATTATGATACAAAATGATGCAAAGTGTACAAGAAACAATGGGGAAAACAATGTTAGAATGATGCAAAATCCACACATATCAAATGTCTATGAAAATTCTAATGCATGCTTTTCATTCATAGCCAATGAATATTGATGATTAAGATGAATTGTAAACTTGATAGACTCAAGATTTAATGATTATTATGACTTAATTACAATTGGGAAATTTGACTAATTAAGTGATTAGTAAATGAGTTAATTTCATGGAAACGAATTAGTCTTCTTTGTGTAAAATACGTCTTGAAATTGAGTTTGATTGAGCATGCTAGCATCATTAGGTGACGGTTAATCAATCCTAATCGATAACCTTTGCTCATGATCCATATTTTGTCTTATCGATAAATCTTCGTTTTCTTGCTACTTTGTTTGATTTGCTTATTGTTTGCTTTCTTTATTTGCTATTTTTAGTTATTGTTTAGGTCATAATTACAAAAACGAAAAAACTGAATCCCTTGTTTGCTTTGTTTAGTAAGTTTCTTGTATTCGTAGTATCTTTTTACAATCACTTTGTGGATTTGATCTCAAACTGTGTTACAAGTGACTAATCCGTGCAGTGCGGTTTACAATTCGAGTATAAAACTCGATAGCTATCAAAATGTCATGCAACTTGAGTTATGAGTATTATGGAATATTATCTCACATCGGAAGTGGAAAGAGAATCTAAATAATATATAAGGGATATGAACCAATTCACTTATGGCCAATTGGTTTTGAGTTGGAATCACATGTAACTTAACATGGTATCAGATCCCGATCCATACTGTCCAACTCGATCTATTATCGACCCGATCCAAAGTTGGTCCATCGATCCATGCCGAACATACCGAAATTGATAGACAAAGAACCATTATCTCGAGGGGGCGTATTAAAAAATATTATCACACATCGGAAGTTGGAAGGAATCCAAATTAATATATAAGGAACATGGACAAATCCACTCATGGCCAATTTATTTTGAGTTAGAAACCCATGTAACTTAACAATGAATCTAAGAAACCATTTGAAACAGAAAACGAATACGAAGGAACGGCCAAGTAAATGTTGTAATAGCTTTTTCTGTTTAAATTAAAATGTTATTGTTCTTCCAGTCTCCTAAGATGTACAAGCTCTGTGTTCAACCAAATTTGTAAAATCAAATTACGTAATTATTCCAAAGGCGTACTCTATTCTCTTTGATCTTCAAAGTATTAGTACTATGAAGTGCTATATTGATAAACTAGTCCAAAAACTTTTACTCGAGCGGGATCAAAACGAAAGTAGTAGCCTTCAAAATGATTGTGTGAGTTTGGATGGAAAAAAAAAACTTAGACATCATGACGGAGAAGCACATGTGAGTATTCATCATCCAATTTGGTACTTAATAATGGTGATAGAGTCATTTCTATTCATGTGGGGGATTGTTGGAACTAATTTTCTGTCAAAGCTCGAGGGCTTGATAAAATTGTGTTAGTGTGAAAAGAAATGAGCTGAGCTCTTTCTAATGAAATGTTTTCATTAACCGAGAAATGTTTTCTCGTGTATATATGTTGGAATAGTTGTGTCTTAAACGAACAACTTGAGAGAAGAAAAGCCATACGTGCGACGTTCGCATCTTGGGCCTTGTTTGGGCCCGTGGACTTTTTGAGGTATCGATCGATACCCCTTGGTATCGATCGATACTCAGCGGGCCGACTTAAAAATCGCAGCCGCCTAGGTTATTCTAGAAATATTCCTTTTCTGTCATGGAAAAACCCTAGCCTCTCTCCTATATATACAACACGATTTTCACCTAAAAAATCATCCTCTGATACACAATAAACACTTTCTAAAAGTTCTAGCAATAGTTTCTTCAATTCCCTTCTGTCTAGAGAGTAAGTCTTTATTCGAGAGTATCGTAGTATAATGTTCGCTAGATCTGATATCAAGTGTAGATGATACAGATTACTTTGGTTGTATCCTGGGACTCATGGATCTATAAAAACCCGTCGCACTACGGGAGATTCTTTGAGTTAAGGAAAGAGATTCATCTCGCCTCCTTAGATTTATTATTGCTTTATCGTTATATGAATCGTCTGTACCTTAACTGTTTATTTATATAATCGTGATTAAATCTCTCCTGTCTATTGTGCTAATTTTTGGTCCTACAACTTTCGCTAGACTAAACCAGAAAACCATGCCATGATATACGATTAGGACTATAAATAAAACATATTTTCTATTCCTACTTGTATCAGGTTTTTGGCTTTATATATGGATCATAAAGGTTTGTAATCATGATTCACATCGTAAATAATTAAAGGTGTTTTGCAAAAATTAGTACTTTTTAAACGGTGGATAGTTTTTTAGTATTTAAATTATTGTTTATAGTTTTTAGCACTTTTGTTATTATTCATGACAGTGTAATTATAGCGTGTACGTCTGTGGACGGTACATGGGTAGACAAAGAGAGAAATATTTTCGTCATTTACACGTTTAAAAACAAAAACAAATAAATTAAGTGTTAAGTTTGTAAAAAAATTAAATTAAGTGTCATCTCATGCAATTTGTTCAATAATGAAATCCTAGAAAAAAATGGTATTCACCTCACTTACTTTGTTCTCAACTTTCTCATACAAATTCGTGTTTTATCACTGTTTTTCATCTGCTATTTCACACACAGCTAAATACCGTACCATCTGGTACCAATTTATAGAACCGTTAAATCAGAACAAAATTATACATACCTATACAAGCACTATAGAGATCTACTATAGAATAACAAGACTTCAATATCTATACAGTTAAAAAATCTACTCCTTCCATTTCATAAAAAGTATCGTTTTAGTTAGAGTTAATTTTTTTGTTTTAAAAAAACTGTCGTTGTACATTTTTAATGCAACTTTCAAACTAATTCTCAACATTGCTCTCTACTAGGCATGGGCATAAAAACCAGAACAGAAATACCCGAACTGGAACCAAACAGAAATACCCGAACCGGAACCGACCCAAAATTTCCAAAATACCCATTGGATCCTACTCATTGACACCCATGGATATCGGGTAATAGCGGAACCGAACCAAAAATATTTCGGGTACCCGAATACCCGAAATATAATTATATATCCAAAAATATTAAATGTTAAAAGGTTTTTGGGTATATTTTTGGTATAATGGGTATATTTTATTTAGTTTTTTTTGTTTTCGGGTATATTTTTGTGTTTTCGGATATAATTTCAAGTTTTTGGGTATATTTTTAGTATTTCGGGTATATTTTTCTTAAATTTATTTGGGTTTTCGGGTTTTCGGGTATATTTTCAGATTTTTGGGTATATTTTAGGCATTTCAGGTATATTTTAGGCATTTTGGGTATATTTTAGGCATTTTGGGTAATAAATACCCGAAACTGACCCAGAACCGAAAAAGAACCGAAAAATTTGGGTATTTTCCGGTTCTTAAATCTCGGAACCGAACCGACTTGGAACCGAACCGGAACCGAACCGAAATCATTTTAGTATCTATATGGATTCTAAACCTCTCTACCTGAAATACCCAGAACCGAACCGAATACCCGAATGCCCAGGCTTACTCTCTTCTCAAAGCTAATAACTTTTGTTTTTAACGCATTTTGAATTAATTATAAGTATATTATATAATAGTATGTGTTAATTATGTTAGAATGACACTCTTTATGAAACATGTAAAGTATTATTGAAGATATGTTGGTAAACAAACGTGATTAACCTCACTTTTTCCGATTTTTTTTTCAGTTAAATTTTTTTTTAGTTAAGACCTTTGTTCTCCAATTAAGTTGTTAGAGAGTTTCACAATTAATCATAAATGAGTATTTTACAGGTATACATATATATTGCCTTAAGTTTTTTTTGGAAAAATCGAGAAAACAATCGCAAAATTTAGAAGCACCTTCAGAATGAGAAAAAAAGAGTATTAAAATGGAAATAAAAACGACGTGAAGATTAGCGGAAGATCCGGCGATGCTTTTGCTTCTTTGTTCTTTCAATCTCCAATTTTCTTTAATTTTCTATTTCTGTGTAATTTATTTATGGTTTGTAAAGTCTCCTAGTCCATTAATTTCACCACCTCCAGCTAACAATCCCGATGAGAGATCATAACTAATAGTATTATTGTAATTAATACGCTTGGAACCACATTCATTAATTGCTTATATTGCATACATCATCATAGATTAATACTTTCTTGATAAATGATAATAGAGCACATATCTATGTGTATCAGACATCAAGATACGTACAACTATCTAGTAGAAACCCTAAATCAAATTCGAGCATCAAATTACAATCTATAGTCTTTGTCAAGCACAAGAATACATTAGACTCAAATATATTGGTTGGTAAACGCAAGAAAGACTCAAGTTTTGGTTAGGTTACACTAAGTCGATCGTTTGTCATTTCGAGTTTAATAACGTGGTTTACTAGAATGTTAATCATCCCACGTAAGTAAGTTAATCTTAGTTAAAAGTTTTAAGCGGTTTTCCTATATATTACTATTAATTGTAGACATAATTGCATAGATTGATACTTAATTCAATTTTTTTTACAAATTTAACACTTAATTTTTTTTTTTGTCTTTTAACTTATAAATGACAAAAATATATTTTTTTTCTGGCTACCCGTGTACCGTCACTATACATAAGCTAAATTGTCATAAATAGTAAAATAAATGTTACTTTCCTATAAGTTCAAAAAGTGCTAAAATTTTTTAGAAACTTCAAATAAGTGACTTTATATGAAACCCCTTAATTGTATAAGAAATTGTACTTTTTTTTTGTCGGCTAATTTTTTTTTTTTTTTCTCGGCTATAAGAAATTGTACTTTATTGTTTTGTTTTGTTAAGTGTACTTGCATGTGGATAGTAATTCTACATTCATAATGACGTCGAAGCTTCGACTCTCGAGATATATATATATTTTGATCTCATGAGTCATGCCAGCCTCTTCTTTTAATCATTTTAACTTAAATTGAAATAAACATATATTAAATGCCAATTGAATTCCATCAATTTCTTTAAAAATATTAGAAAGAACCGCTTATATAAACCTTTATGATAACATAACTACACAAACATATTGTCTCTCTTTGCTTACCAATATACAACCTTAAAGCCATTCCTCGTTGTTTCGATATCTCAAATCGCCATATAACATTCCAAAGCAAAACCTAACACGCAAACCCTAAATATCTCACCCAACACCCTATACTTAGCTAGTGTCAATGGCACTCGTTAATGACCATCTCAATGAGCCTTACATCTCTAAACCAAATTCTTCAGAAGATCTCTCCTCGCCGGAGAATTACCGTTTAGATCACACGGAGGTAGCTTATGCAGGCGGCGAAGGAGGAGGTTCGGCTTCAAGCAGTAGCACCATTAATTCTGACCATCAACAGAATCAAGGGTTTGTGTTTTACCCTCCCAGCGAATCTATTGAAGATCATAACTCTTTGATGGATTTCAACACTTCTTCATTCCTTAGCTTCGATCATCACCGAAGCTTTATCCCTCCAGCATCGGTCTTGGACGGTAATATGAGCTACGGCTACACAGAATGGAATCATAATCAGTTCGATAGTATGAGCCCTAGAGTCATTAAAACTCCGAATTGCTTTGAAACAACGAGTATTTTCGGATTGAGTAAACCGGCGATAAACCATGGAAATGGAGACTGGTTATATTCTGATTCAACCATTGTAAACACCGGTTCAAGGCACGAGTCTGCGTCTCCTAAGCCGGCTGGAAATAAACGTCCTTGCACGGTAACAAATAATATCTTCAAATTAATATTTATGATTTATACATCTTTCTCACACATGATTGTAGATCACTTGAAGATGTTAATTTCTTACCATGCATCTAATGATCCATAGGGAGAGAACACTCAAGCTTCCAAGAAGCCGAGTACCGGTACGAATGGGAAGTCCAAGCCCAAGGCAACAACTTCACCAAAAGATCCACAAAGCCTAGCAGCTAAGGTTTGCTTTCTTTTTCTTTATCAACATTTGTTGCCATGGTGATCCTTTTGAATTGGAATTTATGTATAAGTGCTTTTGTTAACTAACCAATACGAAAATATGTTTTTTTTCTTTTCTTTGGGTCTAGAACCGAAGAGAAAGGATAAGCGAACGCCTAAAAGTATTGCAAGAACTTGTACCCAATGGCACTAAGGTAAAATACATATACAATTTATTTTTAACCGTAACACTGAAATTTCAAATCTAGAATAATAAAGATGCAATATACTAATGATTTTGATCTTTATATGGTGGTTTTATGAAGGTTGATTTGGTGACGATGCTTGAGAAAGCAATTGGCTATGTCAAATTTCTTCAAGTACAAGTTAAGGTAGATTATTCTTAATTAACAAACATTCCATTATTCATTATATCATAGGCTATATGTCTTATAAAATTAGGGTTCTTTTCAGTATCACGTATGTATTGATATACATAATTTGTTTTATAGGTACTTGCGGCCGATGAGTTTTGGCCGGCGCAAGGAGGAAAAGCTCCGGACATTTCTCAGGTTAAAGATGCCATTGATGCAATCCTCTCATCATCTCAACGAGATAGGAACTAGAGAAAACAAATTGCTGATTAATTAATAAATTATTCCGCATTAATTATGTTGCCGTCATATTTGAATACGATTTCAATATAGTTATTAAGTAACGTTAAGTTATGTGCAAATCGAGAAATTCTGGATTCCTTTTAATATGTAAGACCCAACACATTGAAGTCACCGATGATATATCTGTCACACGTCGGTCCACACGAGGATGGAATCTTTATAGTAGATAGGTATAGTAATTATATACTATTATATATGTATGTATCTTTCTATTTTTGTAATTCTCCAAGAAATGCGTAATGTCATTGTTGCAAAATTTTGGATCTTTCGGAGTTTCATCTTGAGAGAATCTTTATGTTTTCAGTGTTTTGTCTCCTTTTCTATCTATTAAATTTTACTTATTTTTAAGCTATTAAATTTTAGCTAATGTTCTTTGCCGTCATATTTGAATACGATTTCAATATAGTTATTAAGGCAAGGGACCCTCTGTCCCCTGCTCTATTTGTAATGATGATGAATGTGCTCTCCCTTATGCTCAATAAAGCGGCTGAAAATAGGCTGTTTAAATATCATTTTGGTTGTGTGGATCAGAAACTTACCTACCTCTCATTTGCTGATGACCTTCTGATCTTCCTAGAAAGGATTGAGGAATCCTTTGCTGGTGCATTCTCGGTGCTTAAGCTGTTTGAGATAATTTTTGGATTGGGAGTAAACATCAACAAATTAACTTCTATGTTCTGCTCAGGTTTGGATAATAATCGGGTCAAGAGAATTAAGCAGCGATTTCATTTAGATCATGTGACCCTGCCAATCCGCTATCTAGGTTTGCCATTATGCTCCAAGAGGCTCTCGGTTACTGACTGTGATCCTCTCCTTTCCCACATTCGTAGAAAGATTAATGGATGGACTAACAGATTCTTAAGCTTTGCTGGTCGTATCACTCTACTAGCTTCTGTGATCTCTGGAATAATTGGATTTTAGACATCTGCTTTCTTCCTTCTAAAAAGGGTGATAAAGCTCATAAACTCCCTCTCCGCATCTTTCATCTGGCACGGGGAACCTGATAAACACTCGGGTGCTCGTGTTTCTTGGTTCGATGTCTGTTTCCCGAAGCAAGAAGGAGGTTTAGGGCTACGAAATGTTAATGGTTGGATGGAAACTTGTGGGCTCAAACTGATATGGATGCTCTACTTCAGGGCGGGATCCATTTGGGTGGCTTGGATAAGGGCAAAATACCTCTCCCACTCTTTTTTGGGCTTTGAATTAGAAGAACTACTCTTTTACTTGGATGTTTCGAAAGCTTCTAAAGTTACGGCCAAAAACAACTCAGTTTCCTAGAATTCATGTGGGCAGGAGGGATGAAACATTCTTCTGGTGGGATCCCTGGTCACCTTTCGGCTCGCTTTATCACTATCTCGGTCCTGAAGGTCCGTTCAGGCTGGGCATTCCGCTGGTTTCCTTGGTAAGTGAAGTTCGTAATGTGGATGGTTGGAATCTGCCTCCGGCTCGTTCAGAAAAATCACTCCTTCTTTACTCCTACATCTCGACTATCCCGCCTATTATTTCTCCTGATCGCCCGGTCTGGTCGGTGGAGGGTAAAGTCCAGCCAGCTTTCTCTTCGAAAACTGTCTGGAACTGTGTGAGAGGATCAAAACCTCTTGTCACGTGGTTCTCCTTGGTATGGCATAAAGCAGCTTCTCCTCGTCACGCAACTAATACCTGGCTTTTCATCCTTAATCGTAATCCTACGCTGGTGAAAATTTCATCTTGGGGTATCGATATTGAAAAAACTTGTTTGCTTTGTGGTTTGGAATCGGAATCGAGGAATCACCTCTTTTTCGATTGCCCCTTCTCTTTGGACACTTGGAAGTGTGTCTGCTCCAAGATTAGTTATCCAAATCCTCCTTCTACTTGGGAGACCGTTCTCCTTTGGCTTCCCTCGGTTTCCACGGGTGCTGCTATTTCTCTCGCCTTACTCCAGGGGTTGAATGCATGTCTCTATGAAATTTGGCAAGAGCGAAATAGACGTCTCCATCAAGGAGTCTCGTTTGTTTCATCTAGAATCTCGACTATCATCCTGTCATACCTCAAGGAAAAGTGTTCAGCAATGGCTCTTGCTGGGTCCAAATTTGGACTTCCTCTTCAGGCTCTTTGGCAAATATGAATCTCTCCCCTTAAATCGAGTTTCATGTTTTGCTATTTCTTCCTCTGTTTCCTTTTTTTTTCTTGGTTCATATTTGGTTGTTTGTATCCCCTATTATTTAATTTATATAAAAGAAGGTCCGTTAAAAAAAAAATAATGTTCTTTAATTTCCTCGACCGGATTGTTTATACGTAAGAAAATTCCTTATACAAAGAAGTTTAATTCTCATAATATTAAAGAGATTTATTACATGATGAGAACATGTAATAAATAAAAGTGCGTTTGCCCAAGTGATTGTGGTCCAGTGGCGAGGAGACTTGGGAATGTGTGGACAACACTCCCCCCAGGGTTCGACTCTCCCTGGAAACAATATCACAATTATTTGGGAAGTCCGGGCTTGGGCCTTTTTACATGGTGGTCAGTAATGGGCTATCTGACTACCCCCTGGCATTAGTCGGAAGACATTACAAACTCGGGATAGGCAGTATGGTGGCTCTTCGGGGAGAAGTCCACTCTGTAACACTTCGGTGTGTTCCTACCGGGGTCGACCGGATCAGCCGATAGGGTATATCAAAAAAAAAGTGCGTTTGGAAAATACATGCGCCAAGCAAGCTTCATCACTTCATATAGCAGTCGATAGGCGCCTTGCATATAAATATCTACGTGTGGATCGATGTTGTCCACGATGTGGATATCCAGAAGAGACCATTCACCATGCGTTTTTCACGTGTCCGCCAACTTTACAATGTTTGGCGCTTTCAAATATACATCCAACTCTATCTAATTTTTCATCAAGAAACATTTTGGTGAATTTAGACTATCATTTTTTTTTTTGCGCGGTCCACATCAGAATAGCCACAATGAGTCCAATTTTGCATAACCTTGGATTATATGGTTCATTTGGAAAGCGCAGAATAATAAACTTTTCATTGGAATTGATCATTCACCTTTGAAGATAATTGACATTGCCCGAAGAAAAGCGGATACGTGGTTTTTGGCCAACAGTTCATATGATACAGCCTAGTGCCGGCTTAACTAGGTGGGCGGGCAGTGCGACCGCCCCTAGCTCATGATATTTGGGGCCCAAATTTGTTTTTTTTTCCAAGTTTTGATTTAGATTTTTTTTTTAAAAAAATAAAAAATATATATATATATACAAAAATCAACTTAATTTAACAACAAAAAATTTAGATATATATATTTTATTATCATAACCAAATTTTCAAACAAATATAATATAAAAGAGTTAAAATGTTATGTTAAAAAAAAGATTCAAAAACAGTTTTTTTTTTATGGATTCAAAATTTGTTTTTAACTCCGGAGCCCCGGAAAATCTTGAGCCAGCCAACCTTAGGTGAACACGTGTATATGGATCCTTTGGTGTTGATTTTTTCGCCATTCATGTGCTTTTGTAGAAGGTTCATGGAAAGGCAATGAACAAACTGGTTGTGTAGGCTGGATTTTGGAACTTCAGGATGGAACGACAAATCTTATAGGGTTGCACGGTACCTATTGCCCTATTGCGACACATCCCCCCTCCATATGGAATTACATAGTCTATTATGTGCCATGGCTAGTTTGAAGAAAAAGAATCGCTTTTGCTCATTTGTGACATATTCTACGGATTTGACCTTTATGGTATCAAATACATATGCATGACTGATACAAGATTTTTTAGTCTCTAAGAGGTATCAATATCCCTAATACGATGTAGTAAAGAGGTTATCAATCCATAATTGGGATTATTCTAATCACTAAGAATGCAAGGTGCTTATAGTAAATTAAGCTAAACAAGTGTGGTTTGTGATTAATTATCAATTCGAAACAAGTGAATAGCAAGGCAAACAAGATGTAATTCAAATAACAAAAGCGAATCCTAAGATGGGGTTATCGAACTTAGGTAATCCAAGCACAATTCATGGTGTTCTTTCACTCAAATAAGCTTTCCCTAGGCAATAGATCTCTAATCTTGATTAGTTCTTTTTCAAACAACTAATCACTATGTTAATTATCAAATCCATTAGCAAATTCTCATTTGTGGATTAACAATTAGCAATCATTAAGAATAATAACAAGATCAACCAAAGATATGCCTAAACAACTAATCTCTTAAGTTATGAGCATAAATCCCTTGAATAGTTCATCAAGGCATTTCATCAAACACTTGGTGTGCATGAAATGCCTTGTGATCTAGATCTACTTCATCAATCTAGATCTACTTCATCAAGCTAGATCTAGCATTAATGACACTATTCAAGGAAGGAAATAAGATAATCTGTCCCTAAACACCATAAATCATGCCTAAGATCACCATAATCTACCCCATCTCAAGATCCTAAAAGACTACTAAAGACCTATTAAAAACATCTCAAAATCGATGGAGATAGGAGATGAATCCATTGATGGGTGATGAATAATCAATAAGAAAAGAAGATAGATGGAAGAGATTGATGGAAACAAATACTAAATTGCATAAAACCAAAGATCCTTCTTACAAATCTCAAGTTCTCTCTCAAAGGTGAGGGTTTTAGACTTAAGAAAAGCTTACTTCTAAAATTAGGTTTTAGGGTATTTAAAATGAAAATTAGGTAACCGGGTCAACCCGGAACAAACCGGGTATTGACCCGGGCGGATTTCGGGTCGTGTTTTCCATCCCGGCTCATGTTTTCCATCCCGGCCAAGAAGGAGCCGGTATGAGAAATCTTGGCGTGGGAAGGTGATGCCGGTCAAGACGGAGCCGGGACACGGAGCCCGCAAAGTCCCTGACCGGGTAAAAGTTATGTGCCGGTTGAGGGAGATTTCTTGTGCCGGGCCGGTGTGATCTTTTCATCGAGGAGCAAACTTTCTTTCAGGCCGTGGGAATTGGAGCCGGGATACGCAGCCGGCAAATCTCCTGGTGGGGAGAAAGATCCATGTCGGCTGAGGGAGACTTCTTGTGTCGGATGGTGCTGAGGGAAACCATCGGGGGAAATGCTTCTTGACGCCGGGGGAAATGGGGCCGGTACACGGAGCCGGCAAAGTCTTTCGGCTTCTCGGCTAGGTAGAGGCGACTTCAGTAAAACCGCGGTAGCTCTCGTAACACACGTCCAAATTGCCTGATTCAACTTCCCCTGGACAGCTAACTCACCCCTCTACAATATTCATGAAGGTCGCCAAGGCTGATTCAGATCGGAGGGCTGTCGTCCATTCACATCTTTCCAGTGTCTCGGATGGACTTCGCACTCCTCTTAAGTCCAACTCTCCAAATATGTCCAACCGCCTCCAATTACCTAGGAAATACTCCAAAACATGCAAGAACACACTAAACCTAATGCAAATGTCCTAATCTCTAATTGAGACCTAAATGCAAGACAAGACCATGATTACGCATGCGAATTACACAAAACTCTAAATGAAATGCATGCTAAAACATGCAATATATGAGTATATCAATTCCCCCAAACTTAAACCTTTGCTTGTCCTCAAGCAAACAAGAATAAAGAAAGGGAGAAGACTAGAAATGGGAGCTCAAATCCAAAAGTGCCATAAAAAGAATCCGAGCCCAATGTCCAAGTTGCAAACTTCTTGATGCGATCAAATAACTTACTCAAAAGTGACTAGCCATACTTATCCTCGCATGACTTACATTCAAACCTCAACCTACACAAACGTTCATATCTTCCAACCTCTTGACATTGATTAAGTGTAATAGATGTGAATCATGTTTATGCAAGATCAAATGAATTCGTTTGGCTAAGGGTAAGGTTATGAGATGAAAGTGATCTCATTATCATGCATGTGTAATTAAGTCCAATGATCTCTCATGAAATGAACAAACTTTAGCAAAATGCTAAAGGTAAAAAGCAACCTATGCATACAACGGAGAATTCTCATCTACCCAAATGCCTAGAGTATCTCTAACCTAAAGCTTATAACCCGTTATGCTCATATCCTAAGCTACCCTTTTTATCTTGAGGCATTTTGCCTTCTCAAACCCACATGCTTCTTGTCTTTTCATTTCACCTTCTTCTCATTCGGGGATCACTTCTTCTTCCTTGTTCTTTCATGGTTTGGTGCTCCTTTGTTGTGATCTAGCTCTCCTTTTCTTCTTTTTGGTTCACGCCTCTTCTCATTCTTTGATGTTTTGGCCTTTTTGGCTTTTTTCTTTGTCCTTCTATCTTTTGAGGCTATCTTATTCTTTAGAGCTAGTCTTATGATTTTTGCACCAACCAATCTACACAAATCCAATCCTCTTTTTCCTTTCTCCTTTTCTTCTTTTCCATTCCACAATCCATTCTCAAACGTTCATCAAGTCTAAAACCATTCCCTCAAACTTGAACCAAGAACCGCCATCCTAACTAGCCTATTCCTAAATTAACTCCGAGATGTTGGAGCTAAATCTACATGATAATTCCCTCTTGTCGCCCTAAACCTAACACGTTTTGCCAAGTTTGTTCGAAAGAAAGGCCTCACAATTCACACACTAATAACAATGGCTTGAAAGAAGGCTAAGGTTAGGGTAGGGGAAACCATTCCAATGATGAGATATGGCTACTTGGATAAGCAAGAGTGGTAAAAAGGAGAAAAAATATCCAAGTATGTATAGGTGATGCACGAATTCATTCTAGATTGCACAAACATAATATTTACAAGTCAAATTTATGGTTATTACTTAGATGAGGTTGAATTCAAGTCAAGGTTTGTTTCAATCAAAGCAAGAACAATAAGACTTGAGATCAAGGCATGGTTCGTTCTTAATTTCTACACGAGATCAAAGCATCAAGTAACTAGCGACTATGACATTGGATTAGGCTCTTAATAAGGTACTTTACAAGGACAAATCTATCATTGCTCCCAATGCTCATGCAAAGCTACCTTATATGCTATGCATCTAGACTCAATCCTATATGGAATGCACAAAAGTTCAAATTTATTGAAAATGCATGATATGCATGAGACTCAATGTGCAAAAGGTAAAATAAGAACACCAAAAACGATGTTAGATAACAAACAAACCCTCCCCCAAACTTAAATTACACAATCCCTTGTGTAATAGAAGCTTAAGGAAGAGTTAAACAATGCATGAAAGAAGAAAAGAAGATATGATTCTAAATGCTATGTACAAAGTTTGGAGTGTTACCTTGGAAAAGGATGGAGGGCACGAGAGGGATCAAGGGACGCCATACTTCATCACCTCATCCTATGCACTTCAGTCCATAAGTCCATGCCCATAAGACCATCGAAAATCTACTTGCACTAAGAAAACCCATCAAAAAGAACTAACAACGAAAGAAGAGCTTAAAAGGAAATGTATATACAAGGATAAGCTTGGGGTGTCTCCCAAGAGCACTTTGTTTAAAGTCACTAAGTTTAAATTTTGTTACCCTTTTAGGCGGGTGATTGAGGAGCGCGAGCACTCCATGGCGGTTCCTTAAGATCGAGGTTGAGAACTTTACCCATTAAGCCTCGAAGACCGGCGTGATTTGGCTCCCTAACCTCCGGTGTGGGGGTTGCTACGGCATTGGCAAAAGGTTTGGGGCGCCCTCTACATTTGACCTTGTACTCAATCATCCCTTCTTCATTTTTCCATGGGATGAGAGTCACGATCGATGGTTGGTCTAGCAAGGGTTCAATCCCCTTGAGCATGCTCGGTTTCCTCTCTTCGGACCTAGGCTTTGTCCTCTTCTTATCAACCTTAGCACTTTCACCCTCACTCTCCGTTGTGGTGTGAAAGAGGGAATTCAATCAACTTCCATCTAGAGCTAGTGCTTCTTCAACCATTTCTTGACTCACCGTCTCACAAATGCTCACATATTCAACCATTTGGGCTTGTGCTTCCTTGTCTCCACACACAATGGTCCCACAAATGGCGGTAGAAGAGGGCATCATTGTGTAGGATTTCCTTTCATCCACATTCTTGAGCACAACCCTCTTTTTTATGAAGTCCAAGCTTGCACCGGTTGTGTTGAGGAATGAAGTTCCGAGGAGTAGAGGGAGCTTTATGTTTGGTGCCATCTCCATTACAACTAAGTCCGTTGGTACAAGACACTTTCCAATCTTGAGAGCAAAGTCTTCAATCATGCCAAGAGGTTTCTTCGTGGAAGAGTCTCCAAATGTGATGGTGGAGGGGTAATCTTTCAAATTATCTATTCCAAGACTTTTGGCCATCTCCAAGGTCATGACATTCACGGTTGAGCCCGAGTCACACAAAGCATCATCAATTTTCAAGCTTCCAAGGGTGCAAGATATTGAGAATTTCCCGGGGTTTTCAAGCTTTGGGAGAGTCTTAGGCTCGATCCTTGTTGTGCTTGGAGGCGCTTTCTCTTGTGCCTCATTGCGGAAACGACCGGGAAATGGAAGTGGAGGTTCATATAGGGGAGGTAAAGTGCGAATGGGCTCTCTCTTTGACCCAACAAGTATCTCTACGTTTTTCACTCTAGCCACGTCCTTGATGGACTCCTCACCTTGTTATTCTTTTCTTCAACCAACACCATATCATTCTCATGCCCAAGGGTCACCTCCACACCTTGTTGCTCAATGTCCTCATTGAGGCTAGAGACTAACCCGAGGAACTCCTCAATTATGTGATCTTGCTCCTCAAGAATGGAAAAGGTGTTGCAAGACTCTTTAGAGGTTAGTATTGCTTTCCCATTTGAAGAGCCTTGAGGATGTTGTGAAGAAGGGGCGGCACTCCTTTGCTCCATTAGTTGCACCTTTGAGCTCAATGCCTCAAACTTTCTATTAAGATCATTGTAAGAGCAAATGACCTTGTTAGTGGTTCCCGCTTGGCCCTTGATGAGTTGTTGGAACATTGAGGCCAAGTCAAGCTCTTGCGATTTAGACGTAGGTGCTTGACCTTGGGGCACAAACCCTTGTTGTTGACCTTGAAAACCGGGTGGGGCTTTTGGTTGGAATCCACTTTGGTTTCCTTGGAATTGGTTCCTTGGGACATACCCTTGTTGGTTGGAGTTAGAAGGTTGACCTTGAGATTGGAATTGTTGTTGTGGAACTCCTTGAGCTTGAGTAGATTGTTGAGGGTTGGACCCTTTTCTTTGGAAGTTACCTTGGTTGAACCCTTTTCTTTGGAAGTTACCTTGGTTGCCCACATAGTTCACTTCCTCTTGTGTTTCCACGGCTTCCTCTTGATAGCAAGCTTGATTGTTCTCGTAGTCACCAAGGAAATGGACCGCCTTTTGAGACTCTTTTAAAGCCACAAGAAGCTTATCTATCATGGAGGCTTGTTTATCCAACCTCTCATTCAAGGCTTTCATGTCCTTGGCTCTCTTGTTCTCCTCAAAGTCACTTGTGGTCCTTGTGGCACGGTCATAATCGTCGCCATAGGTGCCATCAATTTGAGCCAAGTTCTCCACTAGCTCCATTGCCTCCTCTACGTCCTTAGCTAAGAAATTACCATTCGAAGCCGTGTCAAGTAGCATTCGAATCTTAGGTAAAGCGCCTCGGTAGAGAGTACTAAGAAATGAGGCGTTGGAGAAGCCATGATGTGGGCATTGAGAAGTGTAGCCTCTAAATCTCTCCCAAGCCTCGTTGAAAGACTCAATAAACCGTTGTGTGAAGCTTGAAATCTCATTGCGATGTTTGGCGGTTCTAGCCGGTGAGAAGAATTTGGCTAGAAAGGCCCTTTTGCAATCATCCCATGAAGTAATAGAACCTTGAGGCAAGCTTTTCTCCCATTGGGGAGCCTTGTCACCCAAAGAGAACGGGAAGAGACGAAGCTTGAAACCATCTTCGGATACTCCATTGATCTTGGTGAGACCACATATCCGGTCAAATTGGTCAATGTGATCTAGAGGATCCTCCATTGACAACCCATGGAACTTGTTAGCTTGAACCATGTTGATTAGCCCGGGTTTGACCTCAAAGTTGTTGTTTTCAATCGGAGGTGGTTGTATCCCTTGTCGGTTTTGGTGTGCATTTGCCGCATCACCTTCTCCAATGACATGCCTAGCTCTAGGCGGGTGGTTAGGACGGTGATGGTTTCCATTGCCACCACCTCCTTGATTGTTGCCGTTTCCATCCCCATTCCCACCGTTCCTTTGGTGGGGAATCACTACAAGAAAACTGTCAATTTCCAACGAAAATTTACGACCGTTTTAAATCGATGTAACTTTACGACTAAATTACGACGAATTTACGACGAAATATGCGTTCGATGTAAAATCGTCGTAAATATGTGTCGTCGTAAAATCGATGTAAAATTACGATTCGTTTACGACGATGTTACGACGACAACATAAATCGTCGTAATACCGTCGTAAATTTACATCGATTTTACGACGAATATATCTTCTGTATATTACGTCGATATTACGACGATTTGACGTCGCATGTTGCCAGTTAGGTAAACCACGTTTTTAATAGGTCCACCTACCAAATTTACATCGAATTTACATCGTAAAAATCGTTGTAAATACGTCGGAAAATCGTTGGTAATTCTGAAAAAATTTCTATAAATACAG
>PKML01072222.1:24835-35521 GCA_002933935.1 Eutrema yunnanense | reverse complement strand
AAAATTTACGACAAATTTACATCGAATAATTTACATCGATTTACCAACGTATTTACAGCTACCGTTTACGACGAATTTACGACGTATTATCAAAACAGGAATTGTATAATTCGATGTAAAATCGATGTAATTTTTCATCATATTACGACGATTTTACGACGAATTATCGAAAAAAAAATTGTATAATTCGATGTAAAATTGATGTACTGCTTCATCGTAATATCGATGTAAAATCGATGTAATAGATTCGTCGTAAAATCGATGTAATAGATTCGACGTAAAATCGATGTAAGTTTACATCGATTTTACGACGAATAATATACGACGATTTTACGACGATTTATAGGCCTCCTTAATATTACGACCACTTTACGACGATTTCCGATTAACGACGATCATATTACGACGAATTGTAATTCGTCGGTAATCCGTTGTAAATCATGTTTTACGACCGATTTACGATGACTACCTTAGTTGTAAAACGGCAGTTTTCTTGTAGTGAATGGGTTCGTTGATGTTCCCAAGTGGAACATTCTCAAAGTGCTCCATTTCTTCGTTGTCAACTTCCTATTGCACTCTCACACGGTTCCTTCTTGCTCTTGAACCCCTCTCAAGTTGATCAATATCGTCCCTTGGTTGTATGAGATTAGTATTTCCACGGGAACGGGTATGCATACACCTATAGAGAGCAAAAGCAATGGGAAGTGAAGAAGATTAGTAACTTGGTAGAAAATAATACTTAAGCTCACTAAGAACCTAAATCTGAATGTTAAAACAAATCCCAATATGGCAACGGCGCCAAATTGATACAAGACTTTTTAGTCTCTAAAAGGTATCAATATCCCCAATACGATGTAGTAAAGAGGTTATCAATCCATAATTGGGATTATTCGAATCACTAAGAATGCAAGGTGCTTATAGTAAGTTAAGTTAAACAAGTGTGGTTTGTGATTAATTATCAATTCGAAGCAAGTGAATAGCAAGGCAAACAAGATGTAATTCAAATAACAAAAGCAAATCCTAGGATGGGGTTATCGACTTTAAGTAATCCAAGCACAATTCATGGTGTTCTTTCACTCAAATAAGATTTCCCTAGGCAATAGATCTTTAATCTTGATTAGTTCTTTTTCAAGCAACTAATCACTATGTTAATTATCAAATCCATTAGCAAATTCTCATTTGTGGATTAACAATTAGCAAGCATTAAGAATAATAACAAGATCAACCAAAATATGCCCTAAACAACTAATCTCTTAGGTTAGGAGCATAAATCCCTTGAATAGTTCATCAAGGCATTTCATCAAACACTTGGTGTGCATAAAATGCCTTGTGATCTAGATCTACTTCATCAAGCTAGATCTAGCATTAATGACACTATTCAAGGAAGGAAATAAGATAATCTATCCCTAAACACCATAAATCATGCCTAAGATCACTCTAATCTATCCCATCTCAAGATCCTAAAAGACTACTCAAGACCCATTAAGAACATCTCAAAATCGATGGAGATATGAGATAAATCCATTGATGGGTGATGAATAATCAATAAGAAAAGAAGATAGATGGAAGAGATTTATGGAAACAAATACTAAATTTCATAAAACCAAAGATCTTTCTTACAAATTTCAAGTTCTCTCTCAAAGGTGAGGGTTTTAGACTTAAGAAAAGCTTACTTCTAAACTTAGGTTTTAGGGTATTTAAAATGAAAAGTAGGTAACTGGGTCAACCCGGAACAAACCGGGTATTGACCCGGGCGGATTTCGGGTCGTGTTTTCCATCCCGGCCAAGATGGAGTCGGCCGGACACGGAGTCGGTATGAGAAATCTTGGCGTGGGAAGGTGATGCCGGTCAAGACGGAGCCAGGACACGGAGCCGGCAAAGTCCATGCCCGGGTGAAAGTTCTGTGCCGGCTGAGGGAGATTTCTTGTACCGGGCCGGTGTGATCTTTTCATCGAGGAGCAAACTTTCTTTCACGCCGGGGGAATTGCAGCCGGGATACGCAGCCGGCAAATCTCCTGGTGGGGAGAAAGTTTCATGCCGGCTGAGGGAGACTTCTTGTGCCGGGACGGTGCTGAGGGAAACCATCGGGGGAAATGCGTCTTGGCGCCGGGGGAAATGGGGCCGGTACACGGAGCCGGCAAAGTCTTTCGGCTTCTCGGCTAGGTAGAGACGACTTCAGTAAAACCGCGGTAGCTCTCGAACCACACATCCAAATCGTCTGATTCAACTTCCTCTGGACTGCTAACTCACCCCTCTACAACATTCAAGAAGGTCGCCAAGGCTGATTCAGATCGTAGGGCTGTCGTCCATACACATCTTTCCGGCATCTCAGATGGACTTCGCACTCCTCTTAGGTCCAACTCTCCAAATATGTCCAACCGCTTCCAATTACCTAGAAAATACTCCAAAACATGCAATAACACACTAAACCTAATGCAAATGTCCTAATCTCTAATTGAGACCTAAATGCAAGACAAGACCATGATTACGCATGCGAATTACACAAAACTCTAAATGAAATGCATGCTAAAACATGCAATATACGAGTATATCAATTACTAGCTTTTACTTCAAAGTTAAGCGAGTTAGCAACACTACAACAATACTTCTCGGAGTTTGTTTTGTATCATCGTTCCAGATAGGCCTGGGAACGGAGCATATATATATCCGGGTTTTTCAAGGTATCCGGATCCGTATCCGTATCCGCCAGATAATCAATTTCTTTATCCGAATCCAGATCCGAAAGCTCCGGATATCCGGGTTCCGAATATCCGTTGAAAAACTCGGATATTCGCGGATATCCGAATCCGATCCGGCCTATTTAATTAAAATTAGAAAAATCTGAAACATAAAACATAGATAATAAAAATGTATCATGATAGCAAAAATTACAAGTAGCAAAGGTTCAAGAAGCATTCAAGTAGCAAAAAGTTTAAGTAGAAAAAGAGAAAATAGTAAAAGAGAAAGTTCATTTATCTTCATGCCATCACAATTGGGCTCAATGGACTTTGTGTTTCACAATATCACAATCAAACCAAAAATAACATGAGCTTTCCTATAAGGTTTTACAAAAAAAAAAAATATATAAACGGATATCCGTTATCCGTTTTCGAATTTTTCTATTATCCGAATCCGTATCCGGATCTGTCGGATACGTTATTTTATTATCCTTATCCGTATTCGAACTATCCAGATATCCGTTATCGGCGCAGATGTCAGATCGGATACCGGATCCCGGATAATAATCCCAGCCCTAGTTCCAGAGACAAGAATACGAAAGTTGATTTGCTAGCAAAGAATGCATGCGCTCGAAAGATAATTGTTTTCTTTTATAAGCACTTATGGTCTTTGTTGCTTTAATGATACAGAAAATATACTTATTTAATCGATAAATGAAGTGTGTTTGTGTCAAAAAAANATATAATGGGTTTTGATATTCTTTTTGGTCGGCATGTCATAATATATATTCAAACCAGCATAATGTTTTTTTTTTTTGATTACTAGAAGGATTTGGGCCGAAGTCTGTAGTCCCTCTAGGCCCATAACCATATCATGTAATTTTAGTTCCGTTTCAAGTGTCACTCAATCCTATAACCTTTAGGTTTTGCCTACGGTACTTTTCCAGTCAAGGTAATAACACTTTGTCCAATTTTATTTATTTATTATATGTGTTTCGATCATTCAAAAATTATACAAAAATTAATTGATTTCATACTGTTTTTTCGGCTTAATTCTTTTCCATATACTTAACTCTTATTGTTTTTTTCTTTCTTATTGCTTCATAATATATATTACTCATGCAAAAATTAACTATTGAAAAAGGTATACAGAAAATTATTTACAATGAAAATATATGCCACTTTTCGATATGTCACAATTTTCTGAAATATACGTTTAATATTATATCAAATAATATTTAAAATGTATTAAAATCATAAGAAAATATTATTTAGTATATGTATATATTAGTAGTTTTATACTATATTTTACCATTCCGAAAATATATCCAAGTGCATAAATCATTTCATTTTGCGACTTTTCAATATACAAATTTTATCTCATTCCATAATTTAACTAGATTCTAATCTGCACATCCAGGCGGAATAAAGTTTTTTTTAAAACAAAATTTTGAAATATATAAAAAATGAAATGCGAAAGATGAAATAGATTTAGGGGGTGTTATTCAATCATGATTTTTAATAGAATTTAAATCTAACCACAATCCACTTTTATTCAACTAATGATTTTAAATTATGTTTAGTGTTATTGGATTTTTTATTTATAAATCATGCTTAAAATATTTTAAAGTTTGGTGTTATTCAATGAAGATTTCAAATCCTTCATCATTACAATCCAATGTTATTATAAACTAAATGACTTTTAAAATCTTTGTATATTGAGTCATTTCATGAATTCTAATAGAATTTTATAAGTAAATTATTATACACAAAATCCAAGGTATATTACAGAGATTTTAGAATCTACACACATTAATTCTTAAAAATAATATCAACTTTCAAATCTTGAAAAATATAAAACCTACAGAATTCACTTTAAATTCATGATTGAATAACACCCCATTTAATAAATGTTTGACAACAAAAACATGTTCAATTTTTTAAAAAATATTTAGGGGTGTTTAATAACTAAATTTTAAAATATTCAAAAGATGAAATAGATTTAATAAATGTTTGACAACATATTCAATTTTTTTAAAAAATAAAAATAAAGGATGTTTGAAAACAGATTCTAAAAAGGTTGAATTGCATGAATATTATGTTTGGAAGACATAATTAGGTGACTACCACCCAAAAACAGTCAATTAATAAAATAGCAGTAGTCAACTTTCATGAGGGAGGGGAAATGTAAAAAAAAAAACCTTGCTCTTTTATTCTCAACATCTGTTTTTCCTGACATGATGTGACATCTCATATTACTAAAAGTTTCAGATACTACCTTCTACATTTGATTAGTAACAACAAATCCTTTTAAAACTTTTATGTATTTCAATTTATATGATAGAAACACGATAAGCTCTTGTTTGCTCCAAGTAGTTGTCTACTTTTTTGTGTTTCAATTTCCTCTCACCAATCGAATGGACGACGACGAAGATGAAAGAGACAACATCGGATGTGGAAGAGACGACGGCAGAGGCGGAAGAGACAACATATGAGGTGGAGGCCGAGGCGGTGGAGGTGGAGGTGGTGGAGGAGGCAGAGGTGGCGGAGGTGGCGGCTGCGGAGATGGATGTGTACGATGATGGTTGTTATCGTGGAACTGGAGATTTGAGAAAATTTTCATTAACACAAGTGAACACGAAGAAATAGTCATTTATATTATGTTTGGTAGACAAGTAAGACACTGTATAATATATGTGACTATTTTAGTTTAGGTAATGATATTACAAAATATAGTTATCTATTTTGTAATACATAGACATGTTACGAACCATGCAATACAATTATCGTTTTTATACATTCTCGTCAACTCATACTAAAATTACACAACATGGTGTAAGTACGAATAATATAATTAGCTATGTAATAGTTGTGCAAGGATTAAGTTTGAATATAGAACTATTCACTGGCATATATGAGTTGTGTATAACTATACATAGTTGATTATTTGTAACATAAATAGCTATTTGATTATTTGTAACATAAATAGCTATTTGAAATCAAACCTAACTATAAGGTGAGAGTAGTCATCTATCTTTATGTATTAACTAGACTATCTTTTGTGAAATGTTATAAACTAACTATATGAACAAAATTATACTTCATGTTAGTTTGAAAATAGGTGGATCTGGTCTTTTATTTGTGGGTATATATTGGTTATCTACTTGAGATTGTAGTCGTCCACTTTATCTTTCAAATTAGTTGAACACAATTTCTAGTATACTAAACAAAATTTCTGATGTCCGTCAAAAACAACTACATATATATGTGGTCAACTATGCTATACAAAAATGATTGTTAAACTATGAATAGAAGATAATCCGTTACTCAAACACAACTACATATAAAAAGAAACCAACTATTCTAGACAAACCAAGATTGAAACTATGAGAATAACGGATAGTCAATTACACAAAAATAGAAAATGTCGTGTAGCTATCATCAACAAGTACATCCCGTAGCTATCATGTCGTGTAGCTATCATCAACGAGTACAACTGCAAAGGAAGCATGTCGTGTAGCTATCATCAACAAGTACATCACGTATTTGGTTGCGGTGTGGCATTACATTGATGAAGATTCTTCATTTTGCTACAAAATTAGATACTCACTAAGTTTAACTATGAAAATGAGATAGTCAACTAGTCTAACGTCACTACATAAAGAAAGTAAGACCATCAGCATCCGAGACTTGTGTCTTCCGGAGACTTGTGTCTTCCGGAAGACACAAGTCTTCCCAAAAGGTTGATGACGTGTCGCGACGTGATTCGTCGCGACAATAAAAAATTAATTTAAAAAAAAAAAAAAAAAGCGGAAGACACGTTTCTACTCTATGCAATGTGGATGGTCTAATTAACTTTTCTAAACAAACCGAGATTGAAACTATGAGAATAAGATAGTCAATTAGTCTAGTAGATAGGATAAGCTCCCTCATGACAGCTGGTTCCTTCAATGTTTCGTTTAGAAGATTACATGCACATCCTACACGACAAGCGTCCTTTGCAGATTCTTTCTAACCCTTACTAGCACATCAACGAGGACATCGTGTGTTTGGTGAAACGCAGTCTTTGGCTGCGGTGTGGCATTACACTGTTGAAGATTCTCCATTTTGCTACAAAAATAGATAGTAAGTAAGTTTAAAAATGAAAACGAGATAATCAATTAGTCTAACATAACTACCAAAACAAGTATTCAACTACTCTAAATAAACCAAGATTGGAACTATAAGAATAAGATAGCCGGTTCCGCAAACACATAATGATATGTAAACTATCAAAATAAGATAGCCTGTTACGCAAACACAACTGTATACATTGGATAATCAAATACTCTAAACAAACCGAGCTTAGAACTATGTGAATATGATAGTCGGTTATGCAAACACACAAAGATAGGAAAGATATCAGAATAAGATAGTCTGCTATGCAATCACAACTATATACCCATATTAATCAACTATATACATATATTTGTAGCAAGTTATTATACGAACATGGTAGTCAAACAAGTTGTGGGGTGGCAAATATAGAAAGTAATCAACTAATGTAGACAAAGAGATATTAAATCTATGAGGAGAAGATAGACAATTACGGAAAAATAAAATGATAGATAAGCTATGAGGATTAGATAGTCCGTCAAGCAAACATTACTACCTAACATACAGTAATCAACTATTATATATAAAAACAATGATGAATAACTTTGAAAGGCGACTAATTTGGGTCTTAGATGTAGGTCGGATTACAAATATATTGTACATCTATACAAATCAGAGGTAGATTGAGCGATTCAACAAGAGAATAACACTGTTATTCGAACCCTTTTCCCTCTAACGGATTTTTGCAATAACTTAAAAAGGAATCGACAATGAGATAAAAAGCGAAAAAACCTGTTAGAGGGAGACATCATTGATGTGTTAGACGGATGCGTCGCCGGTGTGATGAACGGAGGCGTGACCAAGTTATAGTTTTTGTAAGAGGCGTCGTCCTTATCTTAGTTTCATGATATGTTGGATTTTTTAAAAAAATAGAGAAGATGAAGATAAATCAAAATGTGAAGATTTAAATAGATAAAAAAAAAAGTAATACTGAAAAGCAAAGTACAAAATAACAAATGTCAGAAAAGAAAAAAAGTTGATTGCTATGGTTTTATAATCGATAGCATAGTATGAAGTAGACAATGGACTGTTTGATCTTTTACCACCTTTTTGAATATTTTATTCCTAGGCATGGGCATTTAGGTATCTGTTCGGGTTTGGATCGGGTCTTTCGGTTTTCGGATACCCAAAAATTAGAGGTTTAGGACCCATTCGGGTATTTCTCTTTTTAGATCGGGTTTGGTTTGATTTCGGTTCGATTTCGGGTCAGTTTTGGATACCCAAAATTTATAATTGTATTTTGTATATTTTTGGATATATAATTGTATTTTGTATATTTTGGGTACCTATTCGGATTTCGGTTCGGTTTCAGTTTGGTTCGGGTACCCAAAATATTTTATAAGAAAAACCATTCGGTTCGATTCCGGTTCGGTTTTTCAGTTACGAATATTTTGCCCATGCCTATTTATTCATTTTTTATTTTCTTAATTTGGTCATGGGAAAGTGTCACCACACTTAATTTCCCTTTTAAAAGTGGTTTTGTTTTAATATTATAGATGTTATTTATTGCCATTATACGGTTCAACAGTATACAATTGTTTAGTTCTGAATATTTGAAATCACAATAGATTATTCGTTTTTACATTTATTTCCAATTTTATTCATTTCAATTGACACATGGGTTTACATTTATTTCCAATTTTATTCGTTTCAATAGATTACAACTTCAATTAACTGATAGGCTAACATACTTAAAGATCTCGATCATCATCCCAAGGTCAACGCGTGTCCATTTGTGTAAGATTAGGGATACGTGCTCGATATATTATACTATAAATAAACAACTAGGAGAGAATCCGCCATATGCACATGTATATTTTTATTTTATGTTGTAAATAATATATTTGTAGAATTTTAATTCGATTATCAATATATTTTTGTATGTTTGTGTATACAATTATATTGTTTTTTCTTAATGACCCTATTAATCTGTTTCATCCATTTTTTCCGAACATTTACTTGTTCATCATACTTTTCTCGTTCATCCAAATCTCGTGCAATAATTTCATCCCTTTTTTTTTCCACGCCCTTAAATTTTTGTATTCTTTTTTGCTTTCGTCTTTTTTTCTATGTCTTTTTTGTTATCTTCTTCTATTTATTATTGATAACTTATTATTTTATTTTTTGACATGATAAGTTGTTATTTTCTCTATTGTTTATTGAATTTTTTTTATGTCTTATGGTTTTTATTATGATTTTTGTTTCTTTACTTGCTTTAAAATTTCTTAATTTATCGTCACTTTGGCTCTTATAATTTGCTCTTCTTTCTTCACTTGTTTTAAGATTAAATTATCCTCGTTAGTTCAAAGATAAAGATTAAATCTCACGAGAAAATGAAAACAAAAATATTATAAGATCTTATATTATTTAATATTTATACGTTAATAATATGTCAAAATTAAATTCAAATTTATTTATTTATGTTTTTTTAATGATTGTTAAAATAGTTAAATTCAAATGAAAGAGTTTTTATATGCAATTAATAGATGGACACATATTAGTTTTTTATTTATTCATAAATGATGATGTGTCAATCCCTAGAGAGCTCCCTTTATATATTATTATATACTAGATGAGTCCCCGCGCTAACGCGCGGATAATTTTATTTAAAGGTTTTTAGGTGCTTCTTTTTTTAAAAATTTTTGTAACAAATGCAGATCTAGAGAGACATCATGCCAGCTGATATTCCGATTACTACTACAAAGTCGTAACCCATTATATATATCTATTTAGCCAAATACATACGCTCCTACTCTGAATCATGCAACATATGCTTATCCAAAGACATTTAAACCACAATATGAGCACATGCATTGCTATAAAACACAAGAGGTTACATCAAGAGCGTACCATGAATAGTTTGAGTAGCCATGAAACGAGCTGCCATCATCTGAATCTTTACCATCCCCTCTTTTCCCGGTATCCGAATCAGGATAAGTATTAGGCATACTCTGACCTCTAAAGTAAGATCCCAGAACTGATAGACAATCACCAACGTCTGGCTCACCAATACCACCCATCTGGCTCGACTGCAACTAATCATGGCTCAACCCACCATGGGTTTGAGCACTCGCCAACATCGGATACATGTAACCTCCTCCGGCTGCTGCTGCTAAAGCTGGATTCTCCAACATTCCAGTTACATAAACCAGATGGTATTGGTTCCCTATCATAAACGGCGATGCAGCCATTCCACCACCGGTAAATACATGTTGCCCATCTTCATCAGACCCGCCTGGTGATGCCCCTTTCCCGACGACACATGCCCCATTGAAACAAGCTGACATGTTGTCGTTCGATTAAGAATCCTCTTCTTCGGCTCCTTAAACGCCTCTCTTGCTACTTTCTTCGTCCGAAATCTTTAGCCTTGCCCCTTGTAATTCATGAGATTGAATCCGCGATCATTTCTATTCCAAAACGAATCATCGCTGGAAGAGTCTTGTTTATATGTTATATATATTTTCTAATTTGTGTTTAATAAAATATGATTAATTTTTTTTTAGTTTCACAAATACAACCTAATTCGAGATAGAGGCCATTTGATGAATTTGTTTTATTACTGTATAATTAATTTGTGTTCTCCAATTTTCTTTATTATTAAACTAAAATAAATATATAAAATAAAACAGTGAGTTTATAATATTGTGATGAGCCCATGTGTGTTTACAAATAAAATTGTTTGACTTTCATCTTCTTGTAATCTATTTGCCTTCTTTTCTAGGGTTTGCATTCGTCTCCCCCAAACTTTGAAACCATTCACTATGTGTTACCACCATATTCTGATGCGGCCATTGATTCATAGAATTCATTATCACCATCAAAGAGTCTTATGACATAACAATTTTCTTTGAAA
>PKML01072204.1:0-11425 GCA_002933935.1 Eutrema yunnanense | reverse complement strand
AAATAGAACAAATGAAACAAGTCTACCATAACGGATTAAACAAGTCTACCAGAAAACGGATTAAACAAGTCTACCAGAACGTTTTAAACAAGTCTACTATAACGTTTAAAACAAGTCTACTATAACGTTTTAAACAAGTCTACCAGAACGTTTTAAACAAGTCTACCATAACGTTTTAAACTTTTTTAACAATTCTCCCTAAATCTACCACTATTAGCGGAATTTCGTCGAACAAGTGGTGTGCATACCTCATGAAGCCGCATATCAACCAAAAAACGAGGGTTTTCTCTCCTTTCACCGGGAACTCGCGTCTCCCCTCCGCGTGTCGCCTCAAGAACGACCAAACGACGCCGGATCTCGTCGCCCTCGGAAGGAACTCGCCGAAGAAGATGAAAAAACTCATGAGAAACAAAAAGTTCCTTACCTACTCGTCGCCGGAATCAATGGCCGTGAGGCTGGAACGCCGGAGTCAGAGTATATCTCGCTGAGAAGACGAGAGGTTAAGAACATTTTAAACAAGTCTAACAGAACGTTTTAAACAAGTGTACCAGAACGTTTTAAACAAGTCTGACAGAACGGATTAAACAAGTATACTGTAACGTTTTAAACAATTCTACCACAACAGATTAAACAAGTCTACCATAACGGATTAAACAAGTCTACCAAAACGTTTTAAACAAGTCTACCAAAACGTTTTAAACAAGTCTACCAGAAAGTTTTAAACAAGTCCACCACTACATATTAAACAAGTGTGCCACTATTAGCGGAATTTCGTCGAACAAGTGGTGTGCATACCTCATGAAGCCGTATATCAACCAAAAAAACAAGGGTTTTCTCTCCTTTCACCGGGAACTCGCGTCGCCCTTCCGCACGTCGCCTCAAGAACGACCAAACGACACCGGATCTCATCGCCTTTGGAAGGAACTCGCCGAAGAAGATGAAAAAACTCATGAGAAAGAAGAAAAGTTCCTTACCTACTCGTCGCCGGAATCAATGGCCGTGAGGCTGGAACGCTGGAGTCGGAGTATATCTCGCCGAAGAAAACGAGAAGACGAGAGGTTAAGAACGTTTTAAATAAGTCTACCAGAACGTTTTAATCAAGTCTACCATAACGGATTAAACAAGTCTACCAGAACGTTTTAAACAAGTCTACCATAACGGATTAAACAAGTCTACCGTAACGGATTAAACAAGTCTACCAAAACGTTTTAAACAAGTCTACCATAACGTGTGTCAGGAATCAAACGTGTTTTTGTCGGAAAGAGGCGACGGAGCAGATCTGGTGGATCTACAACTTGACGAATCCCGATATGTTTCTCTGCAACTCAAATCAACGAAGCTACAAATCCCTCGACCTGAAGCTTTANGGTAATTTTCTCTATATATCATCTCAGTTTCCCCATATCTCTCTCTCCCCTATCTCTTGACTCTTTCCCTCATCTTTCTATTTTTTCATTTCTCTCTTGTAATCTTCTTCACCCTCATATCCGTCTCTCTGGAAACAGCATTTTCCATCTTTAGCGGCAAAAAAAGGAACAATATATCCAAACGCCGCCGCCGGAGTCCACCACATCATCAAGTGGCCATTCTTCTTCCTCTTCATCCTCCTGTTTTTATCCCAAAGAAAACAAAAAGAAGAATTTCAACCACACAACCAACAAAAATAACATCTTCTTGAACTATGTTAGAATTTTAAAGCGCATCGAGGATATCGGCAAGGAGATACCATATCTGCCTATTGAAAAACCATATCTGAAATCTATTAGTTCCGGTGAAAATTCTGACTCATATATGAACTTCTGATCGGAAATCGATGCCAACTTGGTTTTACGTCGGTCCATTCACTTCGACCTCTCCGCCGCCGATCGAAGTTTCCATCTCGGCTTTCTTCGCGAAGAAAACATCTTCATGCTCATACTGCCAAAGCAACCAACGATCTTATCAGATTGCTGCTAACATATTTGATAACGTGTATCTTTGAAATATGAATTAGTCTTATAAATTCATTGTTTAGACCGGTAACAAATTTAATAAAGTTTTATATTTATATGTAGCATTCTAATCAAATCAATAACACCTTTAATAATCTATACAACTCATTATTGTTATCAATCTAACATGTTTGTTACCGTGTAAAACATAATGTTAGATGTAAATTTATGTGTAGCGCGTAAGTAAATCAATAACACCTTTAACAATCAATATAACTCATTATAATTATCAATCTAACATGATCTTTGCAGTGTAAAAAATTAGAAGTAAATTTATGTGTTCTTATATGATACAATAATTGTTAACCCGTAACAAAACATGTAACTCATTACTATAATGTATATACATAAGGTCTTCATAATATCTTAAGGGCCACCGCCGGAGCTCATCGAGAGATTTAATCGGAGATAATGATGATCCAATACCAGAGCTATGAACAATCTTTACAATCATCAATCGAATTTTGGATTTTCACCGAATCTTCATCTGATCTTTGCCATATATTCACCGGATTGTCACTAAATCTTTGTTGGACTGTCGTCGATGTTGTCGAGTTATGTCGGAGTTTCATCGAATTTTTCCTAATAGAGTGATGAATCTGGAAACACTGTTAGACTATTAGAGTGATGATTCAATTTATGTATCGGTACCATATTGTCTTCTTAACGGAATGAAGTGGATCTATTTGGTACCCATTCACATGTTTTATCAATCGTTAATGTTAAATAAAACGACTACAAATTAATAGTTAGACATATATATTCTATGTTACCTTAATTTCAAAGATATCGAATACTCTTGTGGCGGGAAGTTGATTTTGAGGCTGTAAATTGACAACAAAGATTTATCCTAAGATTTACTCTAAGGTGAGTGTGTAGTTGTCATTTGGGTGCACATATTTCCCCCATATCCTATTAGTTAGCTATCCTAACCTATGTAATCATTAGAGTAATAGCAATGCATAGACTTCAATAATTTGAAAATTAGTTTTCATATTTGGACACTATTCATATGTGATGTTCACATAGGAAATGTTGTGTAAACCCCTATCCTACCTATTTGTCTAAATAATAACGATGAGGAGAGAGATGAAACTATAGTTGCATAGAAAGTTAATTTGTGTCAAACAACAAACTTTTTATTTGGATTTTTTTTTGTCAAACTATGAGAGAGAAATTAGAAGGAAACAACGTAGAGGCGTGACCATCATTGACCATTATGAATAATTTTGTCTGAACTAGTTGGTTAATGAACTTGATACTACCAGTCATTTTCTGCATAACAATGTTAGCTTCTGCTTTTTCGGATAACAATGTTTTGTTTTTTTGGATAACAATGTTTACTTTTATTTTTTCGGATAACAATGGTTACTTGTGTTTTCTAACTTTTGTGTTGCTCAGATTTGGATAAAAAATGTGTTTAGAATTGCTTCGGTTTTTTATGTTGTTTTACTATCGGATATTATTCTCATACATGTTTTAAAAATCTCATATATCTATATAACATTGTTATCTGTATATAGTTACCCGCATATCTTTTAGCTAAAATTGTTATCAGCATATTAGTAATTCATATATAAATTCCCCATACATAAATAACAATTGTGTTTAGTATTGCTTCGTTTTTTTCTGGGTTTTTACTATTGGATATTGTTCTCATACATGTTTCAATAATCTCATATATCTAGATAACATTGTTATCCGCATATCTTTTAGATGAAATTGTTATCTGCATATTAGTAATTCCTATATAGCTTCCCTATACATTAATATGAGTTTAGGGTTCAATGTTCAAGTTTAGAGTTTAAAGTTTAGTGTTTAGGGTTTTGGATTTAGTTTTTTCCTAATACCATTTTGTTCTTCCAAATGAAATCTGAAACTCTTATTTGACATGTAAAACATAGTTATCTATAAACTCGATAACTCTGTTAGCATATGTTTTATCCTCGAAGTTACCACGTTTTTATATATTGTTATCCAACTCACAAGTCACCTACTGTTTACTAACCATAGTGAAATACTATGTAGACAAAAATTATATTCCCAAGTGATTCTCACATCGTTAATGTTATTAATAGATAATCTCGTTAACAAGATAACAAAGTCGAAAAGTACATCATGGCTTATTTGACCTTTATAACATAGTTAGGTAGCAGATATTTTATTCCAAATGACAAATCTTTTGCGAGCATTTAATGCTCTGTCTCTTCCATTTAATGGAATGCTTCTCTTAGCTTGTAAATGCATAGAGGCATTTTGTCACGATTCATGTCAGCAATGAGAGAGAAACTAATTTTAGTTTATCCATAGCTATTTACCTAATTATTTGGTCAACGGAGTGTTGTATCGGTTATTAGCACCGATATAACTTATATCTTTATCGTATCAGGGCTTGGAGAATTTCGTTTAGATTAAAGTCTTAGATCGGCGTATATTATAATCAAGTGAGGTCGGTTTGAATCGAGATGATTACAATGATGTCTCCTTTAAGTGAATGGTAATGTCGGTTCTCTCTTAATATTTTTCGCCCTTTATTACAAATGAAGGTACTCTTCTATTTATACTGAAGTTAGAGTGGCGGTTTAGGGCCTCCGAAACCCTAATTTGTACGGTCGGTCAGGACGAACTCGTTGGTCGGGCAGGACGGTTGATGGTGGGTCAGGATAGATCGCCTGGTTGGGTAGAGTGTACTGACTGGTCTTGGTGGCAGTCCACCTAATCATCCTCGTACGGCCGACCTGGGTGGGCTTTGTTTATTTGGCAGGTTGGCTATTTAATGGGCCGATTACTTAGATGGGCCGATCTTGATTTGTTCATGGGCTTTTAAGGAAAACGGGGGGTCGCGAGGCCCACCTCCAACAATTGTCCCCCCCCAGTTCGGCGAAGGATTAGGGATATATTGAGTTCGGCGAATCCATATGGTTGGTGAAAATGTGATCGAGATCGGTGCTTCTGGTGATAGCGTTCGGTGGGCTTCTTAATGGGCCTGCTCGTGACACTTGAGCCCAGATACCGATGCGCGGGAAACGAAAGGTCGTTTAGGCGCGCGGGAATCGAGGAGTCGCCTAGGTGCGCGGGAAAACGAAGAGTTTTTGTAGAAGTAATCATTGCGTCTCTTCGGCAGTCGCGCCCCTTTTTCTATATAATCTCCCCTCCTTGTTCCTCTTCATTTCATTTTTTCAGCAAGAAGAAGGTATTACTCCCTTATTTTCTCCCTCGGCTTTATTTTGTTGTTCTTGATTTTGTGTCGCAGCTCCGTCGCGTCGCCGCCGTAATCTTGTTGATTTCGCGGTGTGATTTCTCCGACCAGGTGGAGGTTCTTGTGACGTCGGTCGATTGTTCTTCGTGTTCTTCGTTTTCTTCGTTCTAGATCTTTAAAGGCAGATGGTGCGTATCGAGTCGAGTTTGTCCTCGAGATCGGTCGAAGAGGATGCTGTCTCGGTGAGCAGTGATTCTTCTCCAGATGAGACGACGACCTCATGCAGTTCGGCAGGGATTGTCAGGTCGCCGATCCAGGAGTTGGCCATTCGAACGCGCCCAGATGGTGCTGGCTCTAGCTCGGCCTGTTTGGAGATAGTCGTTTCTCATTTGATGGATGAAGCGATTGATGACGTCAAGTTCGATGTCGAGTCGCTTGCAGCTGACGAGAGGTCGGCTTTAGAGTCTGCTGGGGTCGGAACTAAAATGGTTAGTAGGTCGGTTCCTGGGTCTAAAGGTCGACCGATTCCTCGCGGTCGGCTCCGTCTGGCAGATATTCCTTCAAGGTTGGATTATGCTTCTCTGAAGAGGTTGTACACGGGGGCGCTGCTAGTCTCTGGATTGGAAATCGCGCCGCCCGCCCCCGAGGACCGACCGTGGACAGCCCCCAAGGGTTGGATATGCCTGTATGAGGCATATTTCTCTCAATGTCGGCTGTGGTTTCCTCTGCCGAAATTGCTGATCGACTATTGTGATGCTAGAGAGCTTGCTATCAGTCGAATAACTCCGGCTGGGATTCACAACATGGTAGTTGCTCTGGTGTTGGGGCCGAGTGCGGCGTCAATGTCGACCTTCGTTTCTTCGAAGAGATGTCATGTATCAGTGTGAACGGCAAAACCCCTGGAACGGTTTATGTGGCCGCGAAGAGCAATCACAAGGTGATTCTGGGCGAAAGTGTTAGCAAGTTTAACGATTGGGAGCATCGATACTTCTATGTCAAGATTAACTCGGCGTCTGTCGTCGAGGTCGGGAGACGATACATGACTCGGTGGAATAGGGACTTTGGTAGATATTAGTTTTTATTACGCCCTTTATAACATTATCCTTCTTGGCCTGATTCTTTTTCTCTGGCCGTTTCAGTTCGGCATCCTATCTCCAAGGCGCCCCCTGAAGATTTTCAAGCAGATTTGGCAAGGATTCGGGAGTTGGGTCAGAGACGGTGGCCTCAAATTCATCTTCAAAGGATTCAGGCGAGTTTAGCTCGTATTCATTCTGGTAAGCCGCTCTTCGCGTTATTTCCTTTTCCGGTCGGTGATTTTTATTTAACTTAATCATTTCTGGTTTCGCAGCTAGTTGGGGTGCGGTCGCTCGTAATCCTACAAACATGGGCGGTGTAGATGTTAATGCTCTGCCAAGTTACGCAAACAGGGCCAGAGTCAGGTCGGCCGCTCCTCTCCCGACCGATGCGAGCACTGCTCTCGTCGTCCGATCAGATCATACCGATCCTGTGACTGTTGGGGATGATCGGTCTCAAAGGGAGGTCGTGGGGGTCGATGCCTCCATCAATACCGAGAGTCGGAGTGATCTTCATGGTTCGAGGGGCGAATGAAACTGTTCAAAAAGACGGCGAGGCGGAAACGGAGGCGCGGATCGAAAGGGCAAACGTCGCGGATTCGACGCTGAGGCCTGAAGAGGGGAGGAAGAAAAGGAAGCATTCCTCCAAGAAGTCCTCTAAGTGTCCCTCGAGGTCGGTCGGGCCGCAGGGGGACCAAAGTAAATCCGCCGATCCCGATGTTCCTTCTGTAGGGCAACAGGGCGGCGAAGGAAGGCCTTCGAAGAAGCAGAGGGTCGGTATGCAGGGCTTCAGTTTCAAATATGGGAAAGATGAGCCGTTTGTCAATGACAAGGCCGCTTGCTCCGATCTGCTTCGTGAGATTGGAAGTAGTTCGAGCAGTTTGCCAGCCTTTGGTAAGCTGGAGGAGGAGGAGACTTATCAGGAGCTGGCTCGTCAATTTATGAAGGTGAGTTAGATCATCTCTTTTCCTTAGTCTCTCTTGTTTGATCGAGGTTCCTAACGTTTGCCCCTCTCTTATTTTTTTTTAAATATCAGACGGCGGCTTGTGTGAACAGACTTACGGCGTTATATGACCGTAAGTTGAAGAGGGCGAGGACCGAGAAGTTGGATGAGGTGCAAAAGATCAAAGCTGCAGGTCGGCAACTGATGAGGGAGTTGGAGTCGGTCAAAAAGCAGAACGCGGAGGAAAAGATGAGGTCAGAGATGCTTGACAAGAGCAACCTTGAGCTCGCATCCACGGTCTCCGATCTCGGGAAAGAGAACTCCGATCTCCTGACGAATTTGGAGGAGATTTCTCAGGAGAGGGTGAGACTGGAGAAAGAGCTGATTTCTGAATCAGTTCGGCTGGAGAGGTTGGCGAAGGATAAGGTTCGACAAGAAAGGGAACGGGTTTGGGAGGAAGTCAACGGGGCATACGCGCCTCGGCTTAAGCGTTTCAAGGCGCATCTTGGAGACCAGGAGACGGCCCGGGACGCGGTCCTGATTGCCAATCAGGTCACCGGGATTCTTGATTACCTTCAGCTGATGAAGGATGGGGGTGTTGACATTCCTGATTCTTAGTTTGCTAAGTTGGAAGAAGACAACGCCGAGTCGTATGACGTGGTTAGCAAGGTACAGATTACCGACCTCTTAGCTGGTGATCTGGAGGTGCTTCCTGTCCCGGCTGACTTTCCCCCGAGTACCTCGGCGGTTCCTGTCGTCGAAGTTGTTGCCGAAGGTGGCGATCCCAAGGATTTAGATGGTCGATCTGCTCAGGATGGGGATCGGGGCTCCTATGACAACTTGCCTTTGACTCCGCAGATTCCCGATTCGGAGTCCGAGGATCCTGCCGATCAGGTGACCGTGGCCGATCGGGCAAAGGAGTTGGCCAGTCGATGATGATTTGCCTTTGTTCTTTTTTTGTTTTTTGTTCTCGATGTAGTTCCCTTTTTGTAAAATAGACATTGTGTTATTTATATAAATGAGATTGCCTTTTTAAAATCTACTTGTTATTGATGACTGCGAGGCCGGGATCGTCTTATTTAATTTATAGGTGCGAGACATAAAGTTCGGCTTATCCTGTAAGGTGCGAGTCTGGGCTCGACCTATTACGCTAGTAGGTGCGAGTCTTAGCTCGGTCCACTTGTTAGCTTCTTAGATCGGGTGTGAATACGCGAAGTTGTGTTCGGCGTTTGTATTCGGCCGACCTAAGATGTGTGCAGGACTGGGCCCGGCTTAGTGTGTGGGTTATTTCACCACTGCATTCATGATGAATGCGTTTGCTAAATCGAACATCTAGCTAGGATGTCGATGTGGGATGATGCCGATGTGGGTGGTAGTGAGAGTACTTAGGAAAATAAAATTTATTTATATAAACAGCTGCACCCCGAAGTGGGTTGCCTACGTACCTTCCGAGGAAGGATCAAGCCGATCGTAGTTCACATTACATAGACATAGCTCAGTGAGCGTTCATTTTTTTTTTTTTTTTTTTTATATTTTATTTTGACCTAGTAGTAGTATTTCTTGAGGTTCATCGAGTTCCAGGATCGTGGGATCGGTTCTTCTGCCATGGTTGTTAGCTCGTATATTCCTAATTTGACAACTTTTGAAATCTGATATGGTCCTTCCCAGTTGGCGCCAAGCTTTCCTGCGTTGGGCTCGGCAGTATTTTCGAAGACTTTTCGAAGTACCAGGTCGCCGTCCTCGAAGTTTCTTCCTTTAACTTTTTTGTTGTAGTATCGAGCTGCTTGTTGTTGGTAGTTCTGCATGCGGAGCAGGGCTCGATCGTGGTCTTCTTCTATTAGGTCTAGCCGATCTCTGATCATTTCTTCGTTGAGCTTTGGTTCTTGTGTTAACATTGTTCGTCGGAGGCTGGGTATACCGACCTCGGCTGGAGCCAATGCTTCTATTCCGTGTGATAGTGAGAAAGGCGTTTTGTTGGTAGATCATCGTGGGGTAGTTCGGTGTGACCATAGTACTCCATCTAGCTCGTCGGCCCATAGTCCTTTCTTCTCCTCGAGTCTCTTTTTTAAACCATCGATAATGGTTTTTTTTGTTGCCTCGGCCTGGCCGTTGCCTTGCGGATATCTGGGCGTGGATTTGCTTAGTCGGATTTTCCATTTTGCGTAAAACCCCTCAAAGGTAGCGGATGTGAATTGGGATCCGTTATCTGTCACGATCTCGTACGGCAATCCATGCCGACATATGATGTTTTTCCACACTAATTTTTGCACATCGGTGGCATGGACTTTCGCGTAAGACTCGGCTTCCACCCATTTGGTGAAGTAATCAGTTATGATTAATACGAATCGTTTTTGGCGGGATCGGGGAAGTGGGCCTATCAGGTCCATCGCCCATCTCATGAAGGGGTACGGGGCTGTGATGGTAGTTAGTAGCTCGGTGGGAACATGGATCATTGGCGCATGTCGCTGACAAGGCTCACATCGAGCTACGAACTTTATGCAGTCGGTTTCCATGAACGGCCAGAAGTGGCCGTGATTCTTGATCCGTAAAGCTAGGGATCGGCCTCCGGATTGGTTACCACCTGCTCCTTCATGGGTCTCCTTCATGACGTCTTAGCTTTCCTCGCTGCTGAGGCATCCAAGTAGGGCGCCATAAGTATTGACGCGGAAGAGATTGCCACCGAGTTGGGTGTAGTGGGCGCTTTTAGCTTTGAGGCGCCGAGCTGCCCATCGGTCGGGTGGGACGATTCCGTCGCAGATGTAGAGTAGAATTTCGGTTCTCCAGTCCTCGGGGTCGGTTGTATTGGCTGTGTCGTCTTCTAGGGCGGGCTCGTCTTCTGCCTCTATCTGGTCGGTTGTTTCGTTGTCGCTCTCCTGGTTATTTTGGAGCTCGTTGATGAAGCATATTCCTTTAGGTAGATCGATGCTTGGCATGTCGATGCTCTCAACTGGTATTATGCGGCGCCGATCTGGTTCTGAGGTAGATGCAAGTGCTGCCAGTGCATCCGCCGATGCGTTATCGCTTCTCGGAATTTGGGTGAGTGTGAAAGAGTTGAAATCCTCTGCAAGTTTTTTGACGACCTGGAGGTAGGCTTCCATTCTCTTTTTCTTGGTCTCGTAGTCGCCGCTATATTGATTTGTCATGAGTTGTGAGTCGCAGAATGCTTCTATCGTTTTCACCCCGATTCCTCTGGCTAGTCTCAGTCCGGCGATCAATGCCTCGTACTCTGCCTCGTTGTTTGAGGCTTGGAAATTTAGGCGGAAGGATTGCTCTAGGATTTCTTCCGTGGGATATTGTAGCATGATTCCCACGCCCGATCCACGTTGTGACGATGAACCGTCGACGTAGAGCAACCATTTTCCCTCTTTTGTAACGAGGTCGTCGCTAGCCAGTTCGGGGGGGAGCTCGATGATGAAGTCGGCTAGGACTTGTGACTTGGCGCTTGTTCGGTTTCGATATTCTATGTCGTACTCGCTTAGTTTGACTGCCCATTTTGCCATTCGTCCCGATTGGCTTGGGCTATGTAGGATAGTTCTAAGTGGCTGGTTGTTTGGACGATGATAGAATGAGACTGAAAGTAGGGTCGTAGCTTTCTGGCCGAGATGATGACTGCGAGCGAGAGCTTTTCCAAGGTCGGGTATCGTGTTTCCGCGTCATCCAACGTCTTGCTGATGTAGAAAATCGGCTTTTGTTCTCTGCGATCCTCCCTTACCAGCACACCGCTCACCGCCGAGCTGGAAATCGATATGTAGAGATACAAGGTCTCGCCTTCTTCTGGCTTTGCTAAGATCGGTGGTGTCGTAAGATAGATCTTTAGTAGTTGGAAGGCTTCTTCGCATTTATCATCCCATTCGAAACGTTTGTTCCCTCGTAGTAGTTGGTAAAACGGCTGACATCTCTCGGTGGATTTGGAGATAAATCGATTCAGGGCAGCAATTCGACCAGTTAATCACTGTACCTCTCGCGTGTTTCGTGGCGAAGGGAGGTCGATGATCGCCATTATCTGTTTGGGGTTGGCCTCAATTCCTCGTTGGGTGACGATGTATCCTAAGAATTCGCCCGAAGTTACGCCGAATGTGCATTTTGACGGGTTCAGCTTCATCTGGTACTGATTCAGGGTGTTAAAGCAAGTTTGGAGATGGCCGATGTGATCGCTGATACAGGGATTTTTTGCATCCAAGGAGGTATCAATAACTCCAATACGTGTAGTATGAAGGTT
>PKML01072163.1:13230-77264 GCA_002933935.1 Eutrema yunnanense | reverse complement strand
CGAATTACCTACGATTTTACATCGATTTCACAACGATTTTACAACGAATCTAAAATGTTTACATCGACTTTACAACGATATTAAACATGTTTACCTAACTGAGCACCGTGAACTTAAAACGTGCTCACCTAACTCACTAATCGTTGGGAAATCGATGTAAATCTCAACTTATAATAATCATTGCAAATTCGTGGGTAATTTTACCACGATATTGCAACGAATCGTATAAACCTCGGGAAATCGTCGCTATATTACAACGATTTTACGACGATTCTGATAATAGTCGTAAAGTCGTCGGTAATCGTTGTAAAATCGTCGCTAATTAGCGACGATTTTACAACGAAAGTTTTCGTCCCAAATTTGCGACGATTTGACGACGTCTTTAAGAATCGTCGTAAAGTCGTTGGAAAAACGATTTCAATTTGCAACGAAATTAAATCGTCGCAAAAATTCGTTGCAAAATGCCTGTTTTCTTGTAGTGGCATTTCATGCACACCAAGTGTTTGATGAAATGCCTTGATGAACTAGACAAGAGATTTGTGCTCCTAACCTAAGACATTAGTTGTTTAGGGCATATCTTTGGTTGATCTTGATATGATTCTTAATGCTTGCTAGTTGTTAATCCACAAATGATGATTTGCTAATGAACTTGATAATTAACATAGTGATTAGTTGCTTGAAAGAGAACTAATCAAGATTAGAGATCTATTGCCTATGAATTAGCTTCTTTGAGTTAATGAACACCACTAATTAGATTATGATCACCTTATATCAATAACCTCATCTCTAGTTCCGCCTTTGTTATTTGAATTACATCTTGTTTAGTTATTGCCTTACTTAATTCGAATTTGGTTACTTAATCACAACATACTTGTTTTGCTTAATTTACTTATGAACCTTGCATTCTTAGTGATTAGGATAAATCCCTTTATGGATTGATAACCTTCATACTACACGTATTGGAGTTATTGATACCTCCTAGAGACTAAAAAGTCTTGTATCAATTTGGCGCCGTTGCCATATTGGGATTTGTTTTAACATTGAGATTTAGGTTCTTAGTGAGCTTAAGTATTATTTGCTACCAACTTACTAATCTTGTTTGCTTCTCATTGCTTTTGTACTCTCTAGGTGCATGCATACTCGTTCCCGAGGCAACACCAATCTCGTAGAACCAAGAGACGATATCGATCAACTAGATAGAGGTTCACGGGCAAGGAGAAACCGAAGAAGAATGTGTTTGTCCCTAAGCCATACGTTCCTCAGCTACCTTTTCCCGGGCGGTTCAAGAAGCAACTTATGGACAAGTATAAGGCCATTTTTGATAGGCAAATGGAGAAGGTGGAACTCACAATGCCTTTGGTTGATGCCTTCTTACTTGTCCCCCAATACGCCAAATTCTTGAAAGATGCCGTGAATGAGAGGGCTAAAAAGATGGAGTCTATGGTCATTTTAACTCACGAGTGTAGTGCCATAATACAAAAGAAGACGGTGCCAAAAAAGTTAGGAGATCCGGGATCATTCACGCTACCTTGTGCACTTGGTCCTCTAGCTTTTAACCATTGTTTGTGAGATCTTGGAGCAAGTGTAAGCCTCATGCCATTTTCGGTAGCCAAGAGACTAGGTTTCACACGCTACAAGGCATGCAATATCTGCCTAATATTGGCGGATAGGAGCGTGAGGGTTCCTATTGGGTTGCTTGAGGATCTTCCTATTGTGGTGAATGATTTCATTGTCCCCACGGACTTTGTGGTTCTTGAAATGGATGAGGAACCAAAAGACCCTCTTATCTTTGGTAGACCATTCCTAGCAACCGCGGGAGCAATAATCGATGTGAGGAAAGGCAAGATAGATATCCATTTGGGTAAATGAGAAGTCCTTGAGTCTGATATCGACAAAGTGATGAAGAAGCCCACTATAGATGGCCAATGTTTCTACATAGAGACCATGGATGAGCTAGCCGACGAGTTACTTGAGGAAATGAGAGTAGAAGACGGGTTGGAAGTGGTTTTGACCAAGGAGCATGGCGACTATGGGTTTTTGAGCAAGGAGAGTCAAGGTTATGAGCTTCTCATGGATTCTCACAAACCGGTCGAAAAGGACACCACGTTTGTTGAGTTGTGCAATCGCGGTACCAAGGGTCAAGATGGTTTAAGGGTTAGCACGGTTCAAGAGGGGTCCGTTCTAGCAATTGAAGAGACTAGCAAGGGAAAGTCTAGTCTTGAGGAGGACGATTGGAGCGAACTTAAAGCCCCAAAGGTGGACCTAAAGCAACTTCCCGCGGGATTAAGGTATGCGTTCTTAGGTCCCAACGAGTCTTACCCGGTTATTGTGAATGAGAGTCTAGATGAGAACGAGGTATCCTCCCTTCTTGTAGAACTTAGCAAATATAGGAGACCAATTGGCTATTCTTTGGATGATATCAATGGTATTTCCCCTAGTTTGTGCACGCATAGAATCTATTTAGAGGATGAATCAAGGACCTCTATTGAACATCAAAGAAGGTTGAATCCTAATTTGAAAGATTTTGTAAAGAGAGAGATTCTTAAGCTCTTAGACGCGGGCATTATCTACCCAATATCGGATAGTACTTGGGTCTCACCGATTCATTGTGTACCTAAGAAAGGAGGGATAACGGTTGTTAAAAATGAAAAAGATGAAATGATACCTACTAGGACAATAACCGGGCATAGAATGTGCATTGACTATAGGAAGTTGAATTCATCCACTCGTAAGGATCATTTTTCGTTACCTTTCATAGATCAAATGCTTGAATGTCTAGCTAATCATCCATTTTATTGCTTTCTAGACGATTATTCGGGTTTCTTTCAAATACCCATACACCCGAATGACCAAGAAAAAACGACTTTCACATGCCCTTATGGCACCTTCGCATATCGGAGAATGCCATTTGGGTTGTGTAATGCACCCACGACATCCCAACGTTGCATGATGTCCATTTTCTCCGATCTTAGTGAAAACATGGTAGAAGTCTTTATGGACGACTTCTCCGTGTATGGCTCTTTGTTTGGTGTTTGCTTGTCTAATCTTTGTAGGGTCTTGCAACGATGCGAAGAAGCAAACTTGGTGCTCAATTGGGAGAAGTGTCATTTCATGGTACGTGAAGGCATTGTGCTTGGGCATAAGATCTCCGAGAAGGGGATTGAGGTAGACAAGGCCAAGATAGAGGTGATGGTTAGCTTGGAGCCGCCTAAGTCGGTCAAAGACATCCGGTCTTTCTTGGGTCATGCGGGGTTCTACCGAAGATTTATAAAAGACTTCTCAAAGATTTCTAGGCCTCTCTCCCGGTTGCTTTGCAAGGAGGTCGAGTTTGTGTTTGATGAGGAGTGCATGTGGGCATTCCTAGAGATCAAGAAAGCGTTGATTAGCGCTCCTATAGTCCAAGCACCAGATTGGGACCTCCCGTTTGAGATCATGTGTGACGCTAGCGACTATGCGGTTGGAGCCGTTTTGGGTCAAAAGAAAGACAAGAAGACCAATGTGATTTACTACTCTAGTAGAACTCTAGATGATGCTCAAACTCAGTATACAACCACGGAGAAGGAGTTGTTGGCCGTAGTCTTTGCCATGGAGAATTTTAGATCTTATGTTGTGGGGTCGAAGGTGATTGTCTACACCGATCACGCGGCTTTAAGATACATTCATGCAAAGAAGGACACGAAACCGAGGCTATTACGTTGGATCTTGCTACTCCAAGAGTTCGATTTAGATATAGTAGACAAGAAAGGCATAGAGAATGGAGTAGCGGATCACTTGTCTAGGATGAGGATAGAAGACCTCGTTCCCATTGAAGACAAGCAGCCCGAAGAAAGCCTCATGGCCGTGAAGGTATTGAGAAGGGGGATTGAGGCTGTGAATGGTATTGAAGATGCTAGTGGTCTACAAGATGAGACACTACCGTGGTTTGCGGACCTTGTGAACTACTTAGTGTGCGGGAAGGAACCTCCTTTGGATGGGTATAAGAAGAAGAAGTTCTTCCATGACGTGTCGAGATACTAATGGGACGAGCCCTACTTATACAAGTTGTGCTCAGACGGGTTGTATAGGAGATGCGTGACGAAAGAAGAAGTCCAAGGGATCCTACTTCATTGTCACGGGTCAAGCTACGGTGGTCATCATGCCTCCTACAAAACGGCTACAAAGGTTTTGCAATCCGGTTTTTGGTGGCCTTCATTATTCAAGGATGCACATCTCTATGTCTCCACATGTGATGCGTTCCAAAGGAAAGGGAACATTGGGAGGAGAGATGAAATGCCCCAAAACCCAATCCTTGTGGTGGAAATGTTTGACGTATGGGGAATCGACTTCATGGGACCTTTCCCGTCATCATATGGTAACCAATACATATTGGTGGCAATTGACTACGTTTCAAAGTGGGTGGAAGCGATTGCAAGCCCGACCAACGATGCTAAGGTTGTGCTAAAATTATTCAAGTCAATCATTTTTCCAAGGTTCGGGGTTCCAAGAGTGGTCATTAGTGATGGTGGATCGCACTTTGTGAACAAAGTCTTCGAGAGCCTACTCAAGAAGAATGGGGTGAAACACAAGGTTGCAACGCCCTATCATCCTCAAACAAGCGGGCAAGTAGAAGTCTCCAACCGCCAAATCAAAGCAATCCTTGAGAAGACGGTCGGTAGCTCGAGGAAAGATTGGGCCAACAAACTCAATGATGCCTTATGGGCATATATGACCGCTTTCAAGACACCCATAGGAACCACGCCGTTCAACATGCTCTATGGGAAGTCGTGTCACCTTCCGGTGGAATTGGAATACAAAGCTCTTTGGGCGGTAAAGCTTCTGAATTTTGACATCAAGACCGTTCAAGAGAAACGGTTGGTACAACTCCACGAGCTAGAGGAGACTAGGCTCGAAGCCTATGAGAGCTCGAGAATCTAAAAGGAGAGGACCAAGGCATTCCATGACAAGAGGATTGTGCACAAGGACTTCAAGATTGGGGATCTAGTGTTGGTGTTTAATTCCCGGTTGAAGCTCTTTCTCGGGAAACTCAAGTCGAGGTGGTCGGGTCCGTTTGAGGTTAAAGAAGTAAGGCCTTATGGAGCGGTGGTACTTGTTAACAAGGAGGGGCAAGATTTCATTGCTAATGGCCAAAGGCTCAAACTCTACCGAGCAAACCAAATCATCGAAAAAGGAGGCTCGATCCCTCTAGATGATGTTCCTCTAGCTTGAGGACGGTAACAAACGTCGAACTTAGTGACGTTAAACAAAGTGCTTTTGGGAGACACCCCAAGCTTATCATTGTACATATTTCTTTTTACGCATTTTCGATATTTGTTAGTTTTTTTTGATCTTTTTGTTAAGTGTTCTTAGGGAGCTTGATGTCGAGGGAAAACGATGTCCGAGGGAAAACGAGTTTCCCGGGAAGAAAATGTTCCCCGGGAAAGAAATGTTCCCCGGGAAGAAAATGTTCCCTGGAAATTTTTCCCTCAACATCGACCAGTTGCATCCGGCAGTGGAAAAAAAGGGATGATCGATGCAACATTAGGGGGGAAATATTGTTAGCATCGACCTGTTGCATCCGGCAGTGGAAAAAGGCCGATCGATGTTGGCAAAAATTCCCCCCTGATGACTAAAAAGTTTGGGGGAGTTGATAGACTTGTATTTTACCCCTTTATGCATTCATTTAATCTAAGTTTTATCTCATTTGCATATAGTTACTTAGCATTTTGATATATCATGGTTTTTACCTCGTTTAAGCCATGATATAAGTCCATTTTATCGAGTCTTTATTCTATTATAGAGTCTTTTAGAGTCTTTTATAGGTTTTAGCACATTTGGAGTATTATTGTAGTTTTATGGAGCATTCTGGAGCGAAACTGAAGTCTGGTGACTAAGTGTCCGATCAAAGCGTTAAGTATCGATCGATACCCCTGGTATTGATCGACACCCGTCGAAGCAGATTTCAAGTCGCGACTTAATGAAGATTTGAAGAATTGCAGAACTTGCCAAGAAGACTTTGATATTTACAAGAAGACCTCAATTCGTGTTTAGACTATTTAATTAGGTTTTACAGCCACTTGGATGGCTATGCTTATTTTATTCTGGTTTTGAGAGAGAGCTTTTGAAAGGAGACAAGTCTGAAACTCTGTTCGTCTGAGAGAAGATTTCGAACCCTCTTGTTACTCTTTCTGATTTATTTGATGATTTATTCAGTTATGTTGATTGTTTCATTCTCCATGTCTGAGTAGATCCCTTGTTAGGTTCAGGGTTCTCAATAGGGTTTTCTCTGAATGCTAGGTTGATTTATTATTAGGATTCACCATCTGAATTAGTTCTTCACCATAGGTTGTTTGCAAAGCTAATTCTAGATTGATCACCTAGAACTTATATCTTAGGATAATTGATTAGGCATGAGAGTGCGATTAATTACCTGATAGAACCTAAGGTGAGCAAAACAAGTATTCGCAAAGAGATTTGGTTTAGTTGTTTTGTGAACAAATCAAACCTGATTAAAAAGCTGATTTAGACTTTAGGATTCGCAAAGAGATTTGGAATTTCTAGGATTTAGATTTAGATAGTTTTCGCAGCGAGAGTTGGTTAACTATATCTTAGTGATTTGAGTTCAAGAACCGCGTTAAATCTGAATCCTGCTAGTTAGTCTATCTGCATTTAGTGATTCCCTGAGAAATACCATGAACCTAGCCTTTCTCCAATTGAATTCACAACCGTTTTAATTTACATTCTGCCTTTTAATACCATTGATTACTTAGCGTGATTCTCACCTATATAATCTATTGTGTGTCTATGTGAGTTCTTGTGTTCGACCCCTAGCTATACTACCACAACTGCTTTAGTATCTAAATAGGGTATTAATTTGAGCATATCAAATTTGCCGCCGTTGCCGGGGACTCAATTCGCCATTAGATTTTAGAGTGACAAATTCGACTAAGCTCGACGGTATCGGTCGATAATATCTAGTATCGGTCGATACTCGCCGTTTTCTCTTTATAGATATCGATCGACACCACTTGGTATCGATCGATAGTCATCGTGTTGCCGAGTTACTAACGTTCTTGCTTTGTTTTCAGGTGCATGCCTAATCGTGAAACCAGAAGGAACAAGAACGCTGAGCTAGTTGATCTGTCACTCGAGCAACTAGCACTTGTGGAACGCGCAAACAGAAGAACAAAGAAATCAGCAAGGATGAACAACAATCAAGTAGAGTTGGTTCAAGATGCAGCTGATGCATACAGAGATCGAGAGGGTCGTTTGTGCAATGAGCAAGGACAACATCTGGATGGAGAGGGGAATGTCATTCTACCTGCTCCTGTTGTCGAAGGGATTGTCGCTGGGAATGTCGCTGTGAACGCGAACGCTGGGAATGTTGTGGTTAATCGTGGTAGAACGATTGGTGAGTACAACAGGCCATATCAGTTTTACGCAAATCGGTCAGCGATTCGTCCTCCTACTTATCAGAGGATTGACTTTGAGCTGAAGCCTGCCTACTACACTCTTGTTGGACATCACATTTTCCATGGTCTTTCCAACGAACATCCGATGGATCACATTGAAAAGTTTGAGGACTTGGTCACTAGCATCAAGAGCAATGGAGTGTTTTACGACTACCTCTTTTGCAAGCTTTTCCCGTACTCTCTTGATGGAGATGTGGCCTATTGGCTGAAGCAGCTATCTCTTGGATCGCTGACTAACTGGGAAGATACTAGGACTGCCTTTCTGAACAATTTCTATGATGATGCACGATCTGAGGATCTGAGGAACAAGATCTCCCAGTTTTCTAAAGGACCTACCGAGGCGTTCAAGGCTGCTTGGACAAGATTTAGATCGTATCAGAGGGATTGCCCACATCACGGATACTCTGATGTTCAGTTGATGGGATTATTTTTCAGGGGGCTCGACTGGAAGTATCAGATGACCTTGGATGCCGCGAGCAATGGAAACTTCAACACAAAGTATCTTGATGAAGCTTACGTGTTGATTGAGAATTTGGCGTCTAGTAATATCACCAAGAATGCTGATTTTGAGCGGAGGAAGCTAGATGGTAACGTGGATGGTTCACAGATCGCTGATGTGCAAGCTTAGTTGGACTCTATGCACAATCTTCTGATGGGCAAGACATAAAGTTGTTCACTTTGCTGACGATGTCGAGGTTTTCAACGAAGATGAAGTAGATGATGTTAACTACTGATAGTAGGATTTTTACTAGTCAATTACTCAAATCCCACTCATATCATTGTAGTATTTGAGGATCGAACCGAAGAGGTTAAGATCAATACACTAGGAATGCATGAAACTTCCTAAGCTAGAGTAATGTTTTTGGGTTTTTATGTTTTTTAAACTAAGGAAAGAAATGCAAGAAAAAAAACAAAGATATAAGTGTTGGATCATGGAATGAACTATCAAGAAGATGATTAATGAGCAAACAATGATGTATAAGATTTCATTGAACACTATCCTAGAACATGGGATTCATAATTTTGACTAATCCACCGTCGTACCACTAATCACTTTGTTAATCACCAAATCAAGAACAAACCGTCGTTTGTGATAGGATGATTAACAAGCATTGACCTCCAATCCCACTTAGTTCACTAATCACCCTAGATATCAACTATCGTTGGCTAGGCACGAAAAGCTCACAAAAGATTCGTTTCAAGCAATTCATTTAAACTTCGGCTAGGAGTGAAATGCCTAAGTTCAAGACTCGAATGAATAAATCTAATCTAGCACTAACACCGTTTACTCGAATCTCTCCCTAATGCATGGGATGAGACCAAAAATCCTAGAGTGTAGCTCTATATTGGTTTGTCACGCCAACTAGAACTACCTAATCTAGGTGTAGTTCTAGACTTTGGTTTATCTCATCAAATCTAGCATTGAGAACCAACCTAAGTGAAGGACCTAACAAAGATCAACCTAAATCATCATCATATAATCATCAAGACAATTGACTAACGATGCCTAACACACAATCAATGATAATCCTTAGGTTAAGATCACTAATTATGACTAATCCTTTCTCAAGGCACTAATCACTTTGCTAATCACTTAATCAAGATCAAACTCTCATTTGTGATAAAATGATTAGCAAGCATTTAGATCAACATTCAAATCAACCAATAAACACCTTAAGCAACTACTTTCATAGGTTAAGAATGTTTATCTCTTACTAAGCTCCTAGGGGAATTTCATCAAACACTTGGTGTGCATGATTTTCCTTATGATCTAGATTGACTCTCTCAAGCCCAATCTAGCACTAGGATCACTTAGAAAGAAAGGAAATCAAGGATTAAGAACATAAGCATCAAGAATCAATCATCAAATCATCAAAATCAAGCAAAATCCAAAATCCAACAAAAATGGCCCTAAGGCCTAAATATGAAGAACAAGATAGAACACAAGGGAAAAAGAGACATAAAGATAAAGAACAAAGATTAAATAAACATAATATATAGATAGGTTGAAGAATCCTTCACTAGAGTGGCATGAATGATGTAGATCCATCCAAAATCATCTTAGAAAGAGTTTGGGATAAAACCCAACTCTAGAGAAAAGGAAACTTGACATGAAAATTAGGTTTTTAGGGGTTTTATAAAGAAATGGGGCGGACCGGGTCGACCCGGGACAAACCGGGTACCGACCCGGTCAAAATGGGTCAATTCTGGTCTTGTGTAGAATATTCGCTAAAACCGTGATATCTCCTGGTATACATGTCCGAATGGCCTAAAACCACCTCCTGTGGACAGCTAATACACATGGCTACAATTTTTGTGAAGGACACGGAGGCTAAATCCGATTGGAGACCATTCGTCCAGCCAGGTCTTTCAGGCATGTCGGGTGGCTTCGTTCAGACGGACATACTCTCAGTAAAGTGGCCATATCTAACGCACCACGTATCCAAATGACCCGAAACCACCTCCTGTAGTCCTCTAACACACTTGGCTACAACGTTATTGAAGAAATCAGATTAAACTGGGCATGGGAAGGTCTTCATTTGGCCTGATCTTTGAGACTAACCAGAACCGACCGCGCTCCTTCGGGACGGTCGGATTTTCTTCTTCGGGCCGGTCGAAATCTCGGGGAATCCCTGTCCCAGCACCGGCTAAAACCGACCTTGCTGATTGGGGTCGGTCAGAAATTTCTCGGGGGAAGTTTTAGCTTCTCGGCCAGACGGACATGCTTTGGTAAATCTGCAATAACTCCCAAACCATATGTCCGATTGTTTGAATCCAACTCCTGTGTAAAGCTGATTCCCTCCTCTACAGGTTTCATGAAGACCACATGAGTTGATTCGGATCAGAGCGCCTTCGTTGAGATACATCTTTGAGACCCATCGGATGAGCTTTGCACTCGACTTAGGTCCCAATCTCCAAACTTGTCCAATTGCCTCCAATCACCTAGGAAATGCTCCAAAACATGCAAGAATGTACAAGACCTTATGCAAAATGTCATAATCCCTAATTTAAGACCTAAATGCAAGACAAGACCATGATTATGCATGAAATCTACTAAAAACTACACATAAAATGCATGATACAACAATGCAATATATGAGTATATCAACTACATTGGTGGTTCTGGCTTTCAGGGTCAGAGAAATCAGTTCAACAACAACCGGAACTTCAACAACAACTCGCAGCAAGGATGGTCAAATCAGTTTGGCCAGAAACCTTCTCAGAACAGTGGGTATGTCAGGAACTATGGGAATTCATCTTATCAGCCTGTACCTGCTAAGCTTTCGGATAGCAAGATCGAGTCCATGTTCAAACAACTTCTTCAAGGACAGCAGAAGCTTACTGTGGATTTCAATGGGAAGATTGATGTCCTATATAATGATATGAGCGGAAGGATCGACGCTATCAATATTCAGCAGAAGAAGCTGGAACTTCAAATAGCTCAGACTTCGGAGGCTGTAAAAAGACAAGAAGGTTTTCTTCCAGGGAAAGTAGAAAACCCAAGGGCTCATATCAATGCAATCACCTTGAGGAAACGAAAAGAGGTGATTCTAGGAGTGAAAATTGACCCGATTGCAGATATTCTCGTTGATTCTCGTTGATCTTGACGATGAGGATACCGAAATCGCCCCAGTATTGATCGACACCATCCAGCATCGATCGACACCCATCAGGATACTTTCACGGGACAAATCAAAACCGCGAGTATTGATCGACACTCCCCCAGCATCGATCGATGCTGATCCTGCAGTCAAACCGACTCATGAGATCTCGAAGGCAGTGCCTACTGAGGTTGCAGAAAGAGTTTACACACCAAGAATACCTTATCCCAGAGCTGCTGGGAAGACTAAGAAGGAGGTGGAAGACTTTAAATGCAAAGCCATTATGGATAAATTGATCGTTGAACTCCCTTTCATCGATGCCATCAAAACCTCTCCATCCTTCAGGAGATATGTTAAAAGGATGGTATCTAGCAACGTGAATCTTGAAGAGGGATGCTTAATGATTACGCAAGAGTGCAATGCAATCCTGACAAACAGGATCCCAAGTAAGTTGCCGGATCTAGGGAGTTTTGTGTTGGATTGCACGATATTCACCGACAGGTTTGAGCGTTCTCTTTGTGACATTGGCTCAAGTGTCAACCTCATGCCTTATTCAGTTGCCAAAAGGATGGGGATGACAGACTTCACAACCACGAGGATCTCTCTGATACTTGCTGATCGTTCGGTTAGACTTCTAGAGGGGTTACTCGACGATGTCCCTATTAAGATTGGGAATTGCTTGATCCCAACTGATTTCATCGTCCTGAAGTATGATGCTGAGCCTAAGGACCCTCTCATCCTAGGTAGACCATTCCTTGCTACAGCCGGTGCTTTGATTGATTGTAAGAATGGGAATATCGCTCTCAACATTGGTGATTTGGTCATGACTTTCCATATGGAAAAGATGATGAAGAGACCAACCATAGACGGGCATACCTTCTTTATTGATACCTTCAGTGACATAGCCAAAGAGTATTTCCTGGAGATGCATCCTGAGGACCCACTAGAGAGAGCATTGGTATGCTCAGCCACTTCAGATGAGCAAGATGAGCACTCGTGCGATGACACGGCTGGATACTCGAAGATGCTCGATTCAGCATTGCCAGTATCGATCGATACCCCCTTGGTATCGGTCGATGCCCTACGAATCGAAGGGGAGATGGCCGGACATTCTAAGCAAGCTGCTGGGCTTGGAGATTGGAGTGCAGAGAAAGCTCCTAAAGTGGAACTAAAGCCGCTCCCGCCAAACCTGAGGTATAGATTTCTTGGTCCTAATTCTACATACTCAGTAATTGTCAATGCTTCTTTGAACAACGCAGAGGTTGCCTTACTGCTGAACAAGCTGCGCAAGTATTGCAAAGCTCTCGGCTATTCTCTTGATGACATTTCAGGTATATCACCGGACATGTGCATGCATAGAATTCACCTTGAGGACGAGTCAAAGACTTCAGTTGAGCATCAGAGGAGGCTAAATCCGAACCTAATGGAAGTGGTCAAAAAGGAGGTGATGAAGCTTCTGAAAGCTGGTGTTATCTATGCTATTTCAGATAGCTCTTGGGTCAGTCCAGTACATGTTGTCCCTAAGAAAGGAGGGATGACCGTGGTGAAGAATGAGAAGGATGAGATGATTCCTACCAGAACTATCACTGGGCATCGAATGTGCATTGATTACAGGAAGCTGAATGCAGCTACACGGAAGGATCATTTTCCATTGCCATTCATTGACCAGATGTTGGAGAGGTTGGCTAGTCAACCCTACTACTGTTTTCTCGATGGATACTCAGGTTTCTTCCAGATTCCAATACATCCGGATGACCAAGGGAAGACGACATTTACATGTCCATATGGCACATTCGCATATAGGAGAATGCCATTTGGATTGTGTAACGCTCCAACCACTTTTCAGAGATGCATGATGTCTATCTTCACAGACATGATTGAGGATTTCATGGAGGTGTTCATGGACGATTTTTCAGTATATGGATCATCGTTCAAGGACTGTCTGGCTAACTTGTGCAAAGTACTCCAGAGATGTGAAGAGAAACACTTGGTCCTTAATTGGGAAAAGTGTCACTTTATGGTTCAGGATGGTATCGTACTTGGGCACAAAGTTTCTGAGGCTGGGATCGAAGTCGACAAGGCAAAAATTCAGGTTATGATGAGCCTCCAACCACCAAATTCTGTGAAGGACATTCGAAGTTTCTTTGGTCATGCTGGGTTTTACAGGCGGTTTATCAAGGATTTCTCCAAGACAGCACGGCCACTCACTGCTTTACTGTGCAATGATATCAAATTCGACTTCACATCTGACTGTCTTGCAGCCTTCGAGGAGATAAAAAAGGCTTTGGTGAGTGCCCCTATTGTGCAACCTCCTGATTGGACTCTGCATTTTGAGATTATGTGCGACGCCAGCGATTTTGCTGTTGGATCTGTTCTGGGTCAGAGGAAGGATAAGAACCTGCACGTCATCTATTATGCCAGTAGGACTTTGGATGATGCTCAGCGAAACTACAGCACCACAGAGAAAGAACTACTTGCAGTCGTCTGCTCCTTTGAGAAGTTTCGATCATACTTGATTGGTAGTAAAGTGATTGTCCATACTGATCATGCTGCTCTCAAGTATCTGATGCAGAACAAAGACCTTAAGCCTCGTCTTTATCGTTGGGTTCTTTTGCTACAGGGTTTCGACATCGAGATTAAGGATAAGAAGGGCATAGAGAACAGGGTCGCTGACCATCTTTGGAGGATCCGGGTCGATGCAGACGTTCCCATTGATGACCAACTACCGGAAGAGTCCGTCTACTTCATTGAGACTGAATTTCGGATGGGTTTTGCAGAAACTCAGCAATTCCCACGAATTGCAGGCCTTGGTATCGATCGACACTCCTATGGTATCGGTAGATACCAGGCGACTCCCGAACCAGTTTTGACTGTTGAACATCTTGGTGATTCAGAGGAATATCTCATAGCTGCAGCCGATTCTGATCAATCGTGGTATGCTGATATCGCCAACTACCTCGCTGCAAATGCAGAACCAAAGCATCTCAAGAGCTATCACAAGAAGAAGTTCCTGCGAGACATAAGGCGATACTTCTGGGATGAACCTTACCTGTACAAGCAATGTCCTGATGGTATTTACAGGAGATGCATTGCTGAGTCCGAAGTACCTAAGGTGTTGTTTCATTGCCATGGATCTGACTATGCTGGGCACTTTGCCACGTTCAAGACAGTGTCCAAGATTCTTCAGGCAGGTTTCTGGTGGCCTACTATGTTCACGGATGCTCACACTTTCGTTTCGCAGTGCGATGCCTGTCAGAGGAGACGGAAGATCAGTAAGAGACATGAGATGCCACAAAATTTCATCCTTGAGGTTGAGATTTTCGATTGTTGGGGCATTGATTTTATGGGTCCTTTTCCTTCGTCGTATGGACACAAATACATCTTGGTTGATGTAGATTATGTGTCTAAGTGGATTGAAGCCATTGCTAGCAGAACCAATGATTCTTCGGTGGTTCTCAAGCTGTTTAAGACCATCATTATCCCTCGTTTTGGAGTGCCTCGAATTGTGATAAGTTATGGTGGTTCTCACTTTATCAACAAAATTTTCGCGAGATTGCTAAAGAGGTATGGTGTGAACCATCGTGTTGCTACTCCGTATCACCCTCAGACAAGTGGACAAGTTGTGGTTTCCAACAGGCAGATCAAAGAAATTCTGGAGAAAACGGTGAATGTTACAAGAAAGGACTGGTCTGTGAAGCTGGATGACGCACTTTGGGCTTACATGACTGCTTACAAGACACCACTTGGGACTACACCGTTTCACTTGCTATATGGGAAATCATGCCATCTTCCAGTGGAAATCGAGCACAAGGCAGCATGGGCTACAAAGTTGATGAATTTCGACATCAAATCTGCTGCTGAAAGAAGATTAATCAAGCTGAATGAGCTCGATGAGATCAGGCATCTTGCCTATGAGAACTCTAAGCTGTACAAGGAGAGGACTAAGGCCTACCATGACAAGAACATCATCTCTAGACACTTTGAACCAAATGATCATGTACTTCTGTATAACTCTCGTTTGCAATTGTTTCCTGGTAAATTGCGTTCTTGTTGGTCAGGTCCATTCACAGTCAAGGAAGTTAGACCGCATGGTGCGATTGTCCTGACGAATCCTTCAAGAGAAGAGTTCACTGTAAACGGACAAAAGGTGAAACACTATTGGGCGAAAGCCGAGATTCCGGAAGGACACATAACGCCCCTGGATGATGTACCCACTGCCTGAACAGCGGTACAGTCAAGCTAATGACATTAAACAAGCGCTTAGTGGGAGGCAACCCACTGGTAAGTTTGTTTTCGAGTCTTTTTCTTTTAATTTTTTGTGTCTTTGTCAGGATCAACAAGGAGGAGACACCAAATCGTTTTCGTGTCGATCGATACCTTCCAGTATCGATCGACACCCTACGCGAATGATGAGAACGTGTATCGATTTAAGCTTGGTATCGCTCGATACCAAGCTGTGTGTCGATCGATACTCAATGTTCCAGCACGGTAACTTCTTGTTTCTCCTATATCCATTCAGTTCATATGTTTCCGTTCACCAACTCTAGGCTAGATAACACTGGGGACAGTGTTGTTTCTTGTTTTTCTTAGAGTCAGTCCACTTTTGAGTCATTCGTTGTTTTATTGAGTCGTTTTATTGAGTCAAAATTTTGTCTGAAACTGTGATCTTTTTCTTGAATCTGTTGATTTGACCTTGCTTCTAAGTGACCATTGTTACAGAATCAGCTCTAGATCGACTAATGAAAAATCCAAAGGCTGACCAGTTAACTAGAAGACACTCATGTTTCCAGCAAAGTTCCTTAAAGCCTGAGCCAAATTTTTGCACTTCATCAATGTGGTTAGTACTCATAGAGTTTGATTCCTCATTCGTATCTGACAAAGGAACCCATGTGTTTGGAATTATGGTATTTCTCTCCCTGTTATAAGTTAATTTATAAGATGCATTAAAAGATGAAATGATTTTCTTCTGAGTAGAGGGTTAGGAAAATTTCCAACGATCCCATTATTTTACTTAAGAGGGAATGATCACACAAAGGATTGGAAGCGAGGCTAGGATTTTCCTATGATGCCATTATTCGCCTACATCCTTTGATACATTGAGAGGGAAGAACCGGGGATTCGGTGGCTAACACCATCAATACTCGCGTCTCATACCTTGATGTGTATATGAAAAACTGAAAATAAAAGAAAGCACATAATAAGAAATAAGTCTGGGGGAGAGAAATAATACCAAAAGTGTGAAAAAGGGTGGTTCCTTGTTATGATATTGTATGGGAAAGAATCTAGAAGGTTCTTGGTATTAATCACAGCGATGAAACTGGCGAGGATGGCTTAATTGAATAATGCTGTGAGATAATGAGTGTAGTCTAGGAAGCTGCGAATGTCTACGGAGAAGTACATGGTGGTTAGATCAAAAAGCTGGTTAGGTGACATTTGGGTGTTTGGGAAATTGGTCATTTTGATTTTTCAAGAACAGGTGAGTCTCTACGTTTTCAAACCTTTTTCTCTGGTTTAGTCTTCTATTTGCTTGAGGGCAAGCAAAGGCTAAGTCTGGGGGAGTTGATATATCATGGTTTTTACCTCGTTTAAGCCATGATATAAGTCCGTTTTATCGAGTCTTTATTCTATTATAGAGTCTTTTAGAGTCTTTTACATGTTTTAGCACATATGGAGTATTATTGGAGATATTAGAGTTTTATGGAACATTCTGGAGCGAAACTGAAGTCTGGTGACTAAGTGTCCGATCAAAGCGTTAAGTATCGATCGACACGTATCAATCGATACCGGTCAAAGCAGATTTCAAGTCGCGTCTTAATGAAGATTTGAAGAGTCAGTCCAGAAGACTTTGATATTTACAAGAAGACCCCAATTCATGTTTAGACTATTTAATTAGGTTTTACAGCCACTTGGATGGCTATGCTTATTTTATTCTGGTTTTGAGAGAGAGCTTTTGAAGGGAGACAAGTCTGAAACTCTGTTCGTCTGAGAGAAGATTTCGAACCCTCTTGTTACTCTTTCTGATTTATTTGATGATTTATTCAGTTATGTTGATTGTTTCATTCTCCATGTCTGAGTAGATCCCTTGTTAGGTTCAGGGTTCTCAATAGGGTTTTCTCTGAATGCTAGGTTGATTTATTATTAGGATTCACCATCTGAATTAGTTCTTCACCATAGGTTGTTTGCAAAGCTAATTCTAGATTGATCACCTAGAAGTTAGATCTTAGGATAATTGATTAGGCACGAGAGTGCGATTAATTACCTGATAGAACCTAAGGTGAGCAAAACAACTATTCACAAAGAGATTTGGTTTAGTTGTTTTGGGAACAAATCAAACCTGATTAAAAAGCTGATTTAGACTTTAGGATTCGCATAGAGATTTGGAATTTCTAGGATTTAGATTTAGATAGTTTTCGCAGCGAGAGTTGGTTAACTATATCTTAGTGATTTGAGTTCAAGAACCGCGTTAAATCTGAATCTTGCTAGTTAGTCTATCTGCATTTAGTGATTCCCTGAGAAATACCCTGAACCTAGCCTTTCTCCAATTGAATTCACAACCGTTTTAATTTACATTCTGTCTTTTAATACCATTGATTACTTAGCGTGATTCTCACCTATATAATATATTGTGTGTCTCTGTGAGTCCTTGTGTTCGACCCCTAGCTATACTACGACAACTGCTTTAGTATCTAAATAGGGTATTAATTTGAGCATATCACATTTCTTTGTTGCTTTATCTCATTTAGAGTTTTAGGGTTTTCATACTACGTCCTAGAGTGTCTTGCATGTTTTGGAGTCCTTTTTAGGTACTTTGGAGGCATTTGACGGAGTTTGGCTTAAGACCATTCGGTTCGGGAGCAAGAGAAGCGGTTAAAGACGTTTGGGAGCTTTTCAGCATTCACATCGACCCAACTCTCCCCACAGAACGATGTTGATGCTGGATGCAACATCAAGGCCTTAGCATCGACCCAGCTCCCCTTTCACATCGATGCTCAGCTTCAGGGCATTCATATCGACCCAGCTCTTCCCACAGATCAATGTTGATGCTAGATGCAAAATCAGGGCCTTAGCATCGACCCAGCTCCCCTTTCACATCGATCAACACATCGATGCTCAGCTTCAGGGCGTTTACATCGACCCAGTGATACAAGGATTTTGCAATCCAAGGAGGTATCAATAACTCCAATACGTGTAGTATGAAGGTTATCAATCCATAAAGGGATTTATCATAATCACTAAGAATGCAAGGTTCATAAATAATTTAAGCTAAACGAGTGTATTGTGATTAAGTAACTAATTTAAAGCGAATAAACAACTAAAAAAGGTGTAAATCAATAAGCAAAAGCGAATCTAGAGATAGGGTTATCGATATAAGAAGTCCCAAGTTCAATTCATGATGTTCATTTACTCAAACAAGCTAATCCCTAGGCATAAGATCCTAAACTTGACTAATTCTCTTTCAAGCATTTAATCACTATGATAATCACCTAACCCATTAGCAAATCATCATTTGTGGATCATTGATTAGCAAGCATTTAGTTTAAATCAACAAGATCAACCAAAAATACACCCTAGACAACTATTGTCATAGACTAGGAATGTAAATCTCTTGTTTAATTCATCAAGGCATTTCATCAAACACTTGGTGTACATGAAATGCCTTATGATCTAAATCCACTTTTTCAAGCTAGATTTAGCCTTAAGAACATTAAACAAGAAAGGATATAAGAAGATCTAGCACTAAACATCATGAATCAAGCCTAGGAACATCCTAATCTACCTCATCTCAAGATCCTAAAAGACTACTCAAGACCCATGAAAAGCCCCTCAAAATCGATTTGGATAGGAGAGGTTTTCATGGATTAATCTTGAATAGATAAGATAGAAAGAATATTAGATTGAAGGAATCAATAAAAACAAAGACTTAATTGAATTAAAAGTAGAAGATCCTCTCTTAGAAATCCAAGAAATGTCTCAAAGGGGAAATGGTTTCTTAGACAAAAGAAGCATAAAAAGAAAATTAAGGTTTTTGAGTTTTTAAATAGATTAGGATTTGACCGGGTCAACCCGGAACAAACCGGGTATTGACCCGGTCGAAATGCGTCAAACCTGGTCTTGCGTAGAACCTTCGCTAAAACCGTGATATCTCCTGGGATACATGTCCGAATGGCCTCAAACCAACTCCTGTGGACATCTAATACACATTTCTACAACTTTTGTAAAGACCACCGAGGCTAAATCCGATTGGATACCATTCGTTCAGCCAGGTCTTTCAGGCATGTCGGGTGGCTTCGTTCATACGGACATACGCTCAGTAAAGTGGCCATATCTATCGCAAAACGTATTCGAATGACCCAACACCACCTCCTGTAGTCAGCTATCGCACTTGGCTACAACTTTCATGAAGACTTCAGATTAAACTGGGTATGGAAAGGTCTTCATTTGGTCTGATCTTTGAGACCAACCAGAGCTAACCGAGCTGATTGGGGGAGGTCGGATTTCCTCCGGGGAAAATTTAGCCGAGGACCGCGCTCCTTCGGGACGGTCGACTTTTCTTCTTCGGGCCGGTTGGTTTCTCGGGAAATCCCTGTCCCAGGACCGGCTAAAACCGACCTTGCTGATTGGGAGAGGTCGGATTTTTCCCGGGGGAAGTTTTAGCTTCTCGGCCAGACGGACACGCTTTGGTAAATCTGCAATAACTCCCGAACCATATGTCCAATTGTTTTGAATCCAACTCCTGTGAACAGCTAACTCTCTGGGCTGAAATTCTCATGAGGGTTATCGAGGCTAAATCTGCTTGGAGACCCTCCGTCTGACCAGTTCTTTCGGGCGCTCCGAATGGATCCTTTCTTCCCTTTTGCCCCAAATCTCCAAACGTCCAATTGCCTCCAATTACCTAGGAAACACTCCAAAATATGCAAGAACACACTAAACCTAATGCAAATGTCCTAATCTCTAATTTAGACCTAAATGTTAGACAAAAACATGATTATGCATGCGAATTACACAAAACTCTAAATCAAATGCATGCTAAAACATGCAATATATGAGTATATCACACAGCTCTTCCCACAAGTCGATGCAGCAGCCGGATGAAACTTTAGGGCCTTAGCATCGATCATCAACATCGACCTGTGGTGTTGATGTCGATCTTGTTGCCAATTTTTCCTATAAATACTCATCTAAACCTAATTTTTAATGTATGCTTTTTCTTATGCTCAAAACCCTTACCTTTGAGAGAGTTTGAGATTTGTAAGAAGGAACTTTTGATTATTGCAATTTAGTATTTATTTCCATCAATCTCTTCCAGCTATCTTCTTTCTATATTGATTAATCAAACATCTATCTATGGAATCATCCTCTATCATAATCGATTTTGAGGTGTTCTTGATGGATCTTGAGTATTCTTTTTAGGATCTTGAGATGAGGTAGATTAGGGTGATCTAGGGTTTGATTAGTGGTGTTTAGGGTTAGATAATCTTATATTCCTTCTTGTCTAGTGTCCCTAATGCTAGATCTAGCTTGAAAGAGTGGATCTAGATCATGAGTCATTTCATGCACACCAAGTGTTTGATGAAATGCCTTGATGAACTAGACAAGAGATTTGTGCTCCTAACCTAAGACATTAGTTGTTTAGGGCATATCTTTGGTTGATCTTGATATGATTCTTAATGCTTACTAGTTGTTAATCCACAAATGATGATTTGCTAATGGACTTCATAATTAACATCATGATTAGTTGCTTGAAAGAGAACTAATCAAGATTAGAGATCTATTGCCTATGAATTAGTTTCTTTGAGTTAATGAACACCACTAATTAGATTTTGATCACCTTATATCAATAACCTCATCTCTAGTTCCGCCTTTGTTATTTGAATTACATCTTGTTTAGTTATTGCCTTGCTTAATTCGAATTTGGTTACTAAATCACAACACACTTGTTTTGCTTAATTTACTTATGAACCTTGCATTCTTAGTGATTAGGATAAATCCCTTTATGGATTGATAACCTTCATACTACACGTATTGGAGTTATTGATACCTCCTAGAGACTAAAAATTCTTGTATCAATTTGGCGCCGTTGCCATATTGGGATTTGTTTTAACATTGAGATTTAGGTTCTTAGTGAGCTTAAGTATTATTTGCTACCAAGTTACTAATCGTGTTTGCTTCTCATTGTTTTTGTACTCTCTAGGTGCATGCATACTCGTTCTCGAGGCAACACCAAGAGAAGATATCGATCAACTAGATAGAGGTTCACGGGCAAGGAGAAACCGAGTGAGAGTTCAAGAAGAGGTTGGTAACGACATGGAGCACTTTGAGAACACTACAAAAAAAGTCCACATTAATAGCACATTGTAATAGCACGATTTACCAAACTGTTATTAAAGATGAGTTCATCATTTTGGTAACTATATAATAACATTTAATCAACGCTAAGATAAAATTTCACTAAACGGGAAGCTAAAATTACTTATTCCGCCAACACTTAGCCCAAAAAATTCAATTAGGCGCTTTAACTTAGTGATTTTCCCCCTTTCTCTGTGACTTATCGAAAAAATCTCTCAGCCTTTTCTTCTTCTCTTATTCTCTTCTTCTTTCTTATCTTCTCTTCCTCTCAGCCGAGTATCTCTTCCTCTCAGCCGAGTATCGGAGGATCTCAGTCTCTTCTCACCGCCTCCGATCTATCTCCCTCTCTTAGTCCCGCCGCCATCTTCTCTCTTTCTATCTCAGATTCGATATCCTTCTCCAAGGTGAATCGTTCATTCACCAAGCGATGATGAGTATCTTAGGGTTTTGTTCCTCGCTCTCCTTCTCCTTGAATCTCATTTGCTTTCGTTATGCTCTCTTTTTCGTGAATTTGATAGATCTAGATCCGTTTGTTTATAGTGGATTTGTAGATCTAGATCTACTGACGGCGACTGTGTAATCTGGGGCCGCATTTGCCGGTGCTCACCACCACTGATCGAACCGACTACGATTACGGAGAATAAAATATAGCTCAGGCTGTAGAAGAATGGTACAAATAGATGCCGATTATCACTCGCTCGTATCTCACGACGACTGTTGTTACCACAGTTGTATGTTCGCTCGATGTATATGCTATATATTATTGCTCAGCTTCGAATCTTTTTTTACTTTCTCTTTTTTTTTCTGTGATTAGTTTGGCTGATAATTTCTTTTCCTTATGGATGGAGTTTTATGCAGACCTGAATTAGGATTTCGTACTATAACAATTGGAGAAAAGCAGATGTGAAGCCGAGAAGGAAAAGTAATATTCACATGTAAGATAGTGGTTTTCCTTGGTGATTGATCTCTAAGGTTTTACTTTGGGTACTGTTATCTGAGTTGTATTTCTTTGTAGGGCACATTTTGCAAAATCACTTGCAAATGGTTAACAGAGGTAGCGTACTAATACTATTCTCAGGGTTCTCTTTTGTGTATCTTGGTTTGAGCTCAGATTAATCGTATTCATATGACTCTCAAAATCTGAATTTATTCATTTTTTGGTAAATTGCATAAGCGATGAGGGAGACTAAGAGAGAGATGACACAAGCTACAAGAGGTATTGTTTTGTTCTTATGATTAAGCTCCAGATTTATTTATTGAATATAGAAAGAAGATTAATTCTTTAATTGGCTATTCTTATTTAGTTGAACGGATTATCTTAATCAATGAGAAGAGAAACAAATAATACGTTTGTGTGCTACTATTCTTACTTCAGGTCTGAGAAAACTCAATTAGTACATACCCTAGTGTCACTACATAGGTTGGTTTCTTTCCTACTGTCTTTATATGAACCAATCTTGATGGTCTACAATTCATCGGTTCTTGAATATTGAAGTTTCAATCTTGTTTTTTTGTAGACTGTCTCGTTTGGAGTTGTCACCATACACCAAGGACGATAAGGGGAAGATGTTATGTTTAAGAAATTGTATGAAGTTGTTAGCTAGTTGTTTATTTTTGTTCTAATTATAACTTGATGGTTTGTTTTTAAAACTTTGCAGCCTAACAATCAAGATGAGGTTATAAAGGAAAATCGGAAGTGCAAGTTGATGTCTATTAGCGGAAAGAGGCAGGTTGTAGCTGAAGGACGCTGGTCTTCAGACAACCCATACCAGACTGTGCATTTTGTTCCCCTAGGACCTAATGCAGTTAGAGTTTGGGTGGATATCGTGAAGGTGAATAGCGCAGCGGTGTGGAGGCCATCTTCTGAAATCGAGTGTATGCAAGATGCAATTGGTACTTCCATTGTGTGGCCGAAGGACAAGGTGATCTTATGTTAGACTTATAGGGTTGCTTAAGTAGTTCTCCTACAACCTGGAATGAGACTATGTGTTTTGTTTTGGCTGTTTTTTTGGCTTTGGAATCAATACTATGTATTATGGCTACCATGGTTTGTATGAGACTTGTGTTGAAATGTATTAAATATTTTCATTAATCAGGTTTCCGGAAAACAGGTTCTAATAGCTGAATAGGATTCAGGTCAAAATATAGTAATTACACCAATTTATATAGCATTTGTAAGACTGCTACCAAAACCGTGATAGCTTATATACTTAGCTACAACATTGTCAACAACAGCGTATGAAAAGAATTAGTTATGTAAAAATAAATCTTAGCATTTTAAATAAGCTATAACACAAATTATAATAGCATCTACGAAAATGCTATTAAAACAAGATTCTACCATAGCAATTAAAACTTATCGCTATCGTATATAACACATACCATAGCAACCATAAAAAACGCTATATTATCGGACCACCCTAAGATAGCTCCTTATGTCCTAGCGTTTATGGAAACGCTATCTATTACCTATTATGGCGCTTATAGTGTGCTAACAATGTACATATTTCTTGTAGTGGAATGTTTCACTTAGGAACATCAACGAACCCATCCCCCACCAAAGGAACGGTGGGAATGGGGATGGACACGGCAACAATCAAGGAGGTGGTGGCAATGGAAACCATCACCGTCCTAACCATCCACCAAGAGCTAGAAACGTTGTTGGCGAGGGTGATGCCGCTAATGCTCACCAAAACCGCCAAGGCATTCAAGCTCCACCGGTGGAGAACAACAACTTTGAAGTGAAGCCGGGGGTTATTAACATGGTACAAGCCAACAAATTTCACGTCTTGTCCATGGAGGATCTCTTAGACCACATTGACCAATTTGACCGGATATGTGGTCTCACGAAGATAAATGGGGTCTCCGAAGACGGGTTCAAGCTTCGTCTCTTCCCGTTCTATTTGGGTGACAAGGCTCACCAATGGGAAAAGACATTACCCCAAGGATCCATCACTTCGTGGGATAATTGCAAACGTGCGTTTCTCGCCAAATTCTTTTCACCGGCTAGAACCGCCAAGCTTCGCAACGAGATCTCAAGTTTCACACAACGGTCCAATGAGTCTTTCAACGAGGCTTGGGAGAGATTTAGAAGCTACACGTCTCAATGCCCACATCACGGCTTTAGCAACGCTTCTCTCCTAAGCACCCTCTACCGCGGTGCTTTGCCTAAGATCCGTATGCTACTTGACACGGCATCTAACGGAAACTTCTTAGCTAAGGACGTTGAGGAAGCAATGGAGCTTGTCGAGAATTTGGCCCAAAGTGACGGTACCTATGGTGAGGACTATGACCGCGCCACAAGGACCACTAGAGACTTTGATGAGAACAAGCGGGCCAAAGATATGAAAGCTCTTAACGACAAGTTGGACAAGCAAGCCAATTTGATTGATAAACTACTAGTGTCTTCTCAAAAGACGGTGAACTTTGTGGATGCCTATGATGAGAACCAAGGTTGTTATCAAGAGGAGAACGTAGACATGAACACTGAGGAACTACGTGGGGAATCAAGGGAACTACCAAAACCAATGAAACTACCAAAGACAAGGGTTCAACCAAAACTATAGGAACCACCCCAACTTCTCTTACCGGAACACTAATGTGGAGAACCCACAAGATCAAGTCTACCCTCCGCAACCTACTCAACCTCAAGGAGCCCCACAAAAGCAATTCCAACCTCAAGGCCAAGATTCTAATACCAATCAACAAGGATTTGTGCCAAGGAACCAATTACAAGGGAACCAAGGTGGATTTCAACCCAAAGTTCCACCCGGTTTTCAAGGCCAACAACAAGGGTTTGTGCCTCAAGGTCAAGCAACTACGTCTAAACTCCAAGAGCTTGATTTGAGCTCCATGTTCCAACAACTACCCAAGGGACAAGCGGAGATCAATACGAGGGTGAATTGCTCTTACAATGACCTCAACACAAAGATTGAGGCTTTGAACTCCAAGGTAAAACACATGGAGAACAAAGGTGTTGCTTCTTCTTCACGACCACAAGGTCAACTACCGGAAAAATCCGAAGCTAATCCTAAGGAGTATGTCAACGCCATAACCTTGAGAAGCGGCGCGGTCTTGCCTACAAGAGAAGCTCCTTCTCCTCTCAATGCGGACATTGAGAAGCAAAGTGGGGGGTGGAACTTCAAGAAGATGACGAATTGGTTAAAGATGAGGTAGTGAGAGAGCAAGACAAGGTTGAAGAAGTTGAGAAGGTCAAGCCTAGGATTGTTGTTGCTCAAGAGAAACCGAAGAAAAATATGTTTGTCCCTAAGCCATACGTTCCTAAGCTACCTTTTCCCGGGCGGTTCAAGAAGCAACTTATGGACAAGTATAAGGCCATCTTTGATAGGCAAATGGAGAAGGTGGAACTCACAATGCCTTTGGTTGATGCCTTCTTACTTGTCCCCCAATACGCCAAATTCTTAAAAGATGTCGTGAATGAGAGGGCTAAAGAGATGGAGTCTATGGTCATTTTAACTCACGAGTGTAGTGCCATAATACAAAAGAAGATGGTGCCAAAAAAGTTAGGAGATCCGGGATCATTCACCTTACCTTGTGCACTTGGTCCTCTAGCTTTTAACCATTGTCTGTGTGATCTTGGAACAAGTGTAAGCCTCATGCCGTTTTCGGTAGCCAAGAGACTAGGCTTCACACGTTACAAGGCATGCAATATTGATATATCATGGTTTTTACCCTATTTAAGCCATGATATAAGTCCTTTTTATAGAGTCTTTCTAGTGTTTTGGAGTCTTTTAGAGTCTTTTGCAGGTCTTAGCACGTTTGGAGCATTGTTGGAATTATTGGAGCTTTCTGGAGCAGTTTGGAGCAAGAGCTGAAGTCGTGTTGCTGAGTATCTGATTTCACGACAAGCATCGATCGATACCCCCTGGTATCGATCGATACTCATCGCAGCAAGACACGACCCGCGAGTTTTCCAAGACTTGAGGAATTGCAAAAGTGCCCAGAAGTCTTTAATAATTACAAGAAGACCCCAATTCGTGTTTTAGGTTATAAATAGGATTTTACAGCCACTTGTTTAGGCTATTATGATATCATTCCCCCTAGGAGTGTTCCTACACGTGTCTCTAGCATTGAGGTTGTCACAGGAATGTCGCTGGCAGTTGACCTTTTGGAAGAGCCTCCTGATGAGCCTACTGTCACAGACGTTTCGGTTGAACCGCCCAGTGTTCCCAAGGAAGTTGTCAAGAAGGCTAAGGCAACAAAGAAGAAGGCCAAGAGCAGGAAAGTCGAGAATCCCCATGTCACTTTGATACCTCAGAAGAGTGATGGGAATTCGATTCAGTACAAGGTAAAGTGCAAAGGAGCCTTGAAGCCATTCTCTAAAGCTAGAGTCCTTCTCACTTCGGAGCTGAAAGAGAAGGGAAAAGAGTTCGTGGAAGGCATGTTGAGCAGAACTCTGAAGCTAGCAATGTCGAGTTGTGGAGCCTGTTTTGGTGCAAGCTCTCACTCTTATCCAGCCTGAAGGGGGTTACAGTCAAGCTATTGACGTTAAATGAGCGCTTGGTGGGAGGCAACCCACTGGTGAGTCTGTCTTTGAGTCGTTTTTCCTTTTATTTTCGTTCGTTTGTGTTTGTGTCAGGATAAACAAGGAGCAGACTCGAAATCGCCTTAGTATCACCGATCGCGAATATACGGTTCATCAAGTCGATTTAAGCCTGATATCGATCGATACCAGGCTGTGTGTCGATCGATACTCAATGTTCCAGCAAGGTAACTTCTTGTTTTTCCCAATTTTATTCTGTTCTTTTGTTTTCTTTCACTGACTCTAGGCTAGATAACACTGGGGACAGTGTTGTTCAAGTCTGGGGGAGGTGTCTGCTGACATTATGTTTGTTTTTCTTAGAGTCATAAAATAAATAAAAAAATTATCGTTTTATTGAGTCAAAACTTGTTGGAGATAATGATCCTGTGCTTGAACCTATTGATTTGATTTTGTTTTTGAGTGCACAGTGCTACAGGACCAATTCTAGATCGACTAATGAAAAATCCAAGGACTGACCAGTTGACTAGAAAACATCCATGTCTCCAGCAGAGTTCTTCTGAAGCCTGAGCCAAATTTTTGCACTTCATCAATGTGGTTAGTGTTTTTAGAGCTTGATTCATCATTCATATCTGATAAAGGAACCCATGTGTTTAGTGTTATGGTATCTCTCTCCCCTGTTATAAGTTGATAAATAAGAGCATAAAAGATTGAAATGATTTTCTTCTGAGTAGAGGGTTAGAAAAATTTCCAGCGATCCCATTATTCTACTTAAGAGGGAATGATCACACAAAGGATTGGAAGCGAGGCTAGGATTTTCCTATGATGCCATTATTCGCCTACATCCTTTGATACATAGAGAGGGAAGAACAAGGGATTTGGTGGCAAACACCATCAATACTCGCGTCTCATACCTTGATGTGTATATGCAAAGCCGAAAATAAAAAAAGAGAGAACATAATAAGAAATAAGTCTGGGGGAGAGAAATTGATACAAAAAGTGTGAAAAAGGGTGGTTCCTTGTCATGATATTTTCTGGTAAAGAGTCTAGAAGGTTCTTGAACATTAGCTGCAACGATGAAACTGGCGAGGATGGCTTTACTTGAACAATGCTGTGGGATAATGTGTGGAGTCTGGAAAAGCTGCGAATGTCTACGGAGAAGTACATGGTGGTTAGATTGAAAGCTGGTTAGGTGACATTTGGGTACTTGGAAAGAAGGTCATTTCGATGGTTCATGAACAGGTGAGTCTCCGCGTTTTCAAACCTCTTTCTCTGTTTAGTCTTTTATTTGCTTGAGGGGAAGCAAATGCTAAGTCTGGGGGAGTTGATATATCATGGTTTTTACCCTATTTAAGCTATGATATAAGTCCTTTTTATAGAGTCTATCTAGTGTTTTGGAGTCTTTTAGAGTCTTTTGCAGGTCTTAGCACGTTTGGAGCATTGTTGGAATTATTGGAGCTTTCTGGAGCAGTTTGGAGCAAGAGCTGAAGTCGTGTTGCTGAGTATCTGATTTCACGACAAGCATCGATCGATACCCCCTGGTATCGATCGATACTCATCGCAGCAAGACACGACCCGCGAGTTTTCCAAGACTTGAGGAATTGCAAAAGTGCCCAAAAGTCTTTAATAATTACAAAAAGACCCCAATTCGTGTTTTAGGTTATAAATAGGATTTTACAGCCACTTGTTTAGGCTAAGCTTTATTTTCTATACTTTTATTTTACTGGGTTTGAGAGACAAGTCTGAATCTCCCTTCGTGCGAGATCAGATCTCAAAACCTTTCTTATTTTATTGAGTATTTATTCAAACATGTTTATTGATTCAATTTCCATGTCTGAGTAGATCACCTGTTAAGTTTAGGGTTTTCTCATAGGGATTTCTTTGAATGCTAGGTTGATTATCTGTTAGGATTCACTACCTGAATTAGTTCTTCACCTTAGGTTGTTCTCAAAGCTAATTCTAGATTGATCACCTAGAACTTAGATCTTAGGATAATTGATTAGGCACGAGAGTGCGATTAATTACCTGATAGAACCTAGGTGAGCAAATTGATTATTCGCAAAGAGATTTGGTCTAATTGATTTGTGAACATATCAAACATGAACTTTAAAGCTGATTTAGACTTTAGGATTCGCAAAGAGATTTGGAATTCCTAGGATTTAGATTTAGATAGTTTTCGCAACGAGAGTTGGTTAATTATATTTTAGTGATTTGAGTTCTAGAACCGTGCTTAATCTGAACCCTGTTAGTTAATTTAGCTGCATTCATTGATTTCTTGAGAAATACCCTGAGCCTATATTCCTCCAACTGAATTTACAAACGCTTTTACTTGCAATCTTGTTTTCAATTACATCTTCTGATTTAGCGTGTTTCGAATCTATACAATCTATTGTGTGATAACTGAGTTCTTGTGTTCGACCCCTGATTTACTGCAGCAACTGCTTTAGTACTATTTAGGGTATTAAATTGAGCATATCAAATATCTCCCAAAAAATGGCGGATAGGAGCGTGAGGGTTCATATTGGGTTGCTTGAGGATCTTCCTATTGTGGTGAAGGATTTCATTGTCCACACGGACTTTGTGGTTCTTGAAATGGATGAGGAACCAAAAGACCCTCTTATCTTTGGTAGACCATTCCTAGCAACCGCGGGAGCAATAATCGATGTGAGGAAAGACAAGATAGATCTCCATTTGGGTAAAGGAGAAGTCCTTGAGTTTGATATCAACAAAGTGATGAAGAAGCCCATTATAGATGGCCAATGTTTCTACATAGAGACCATGGATGAGTTAGCCGACGAGTTACTTGAGGAAATGAGAGTAGAAGACGGGTTGGAAGTGGTTTTGACCAAGGAGCATGGCGACTATGGGTTTTTGAGCAAGGAGAGTCAAGGTTATGAGCTTCTCATGGATTCTCACAAACCGGTCGAAAAGGACACCACGTTTGTTGAGTTGTGCATTCGCGGTACCAAGGGTCAAGATTGTTAAGAGTTTCTCTGTAATCTCAGAAGTGACCAAGCCATGGGCTGTATTCCCAAGCTTCTTCAAAGGACGTCGTATGGGGAATCCTCCTTACCATCTTCTCAAAAGCGAGCAACCTCTCTGCAGTAATGGGATCTCTGAGATGTCTAGGTAGATCAGGATATGGCACCTTAGGCTTGTAAACCCTTTCTTCAATCAACTCAGGTGTCTTCTCGACCTCAGGGTGGGTGTCGATCGACACAGGATTGGTATCGGTCGACACTCGGGGCTTTGACACGTCTCGAGAAAGTATTTGGACTAGTGTCGATCGATACGCGATGGTGTCGGTCGATACCCTAGGATTTTCTGAATCCTCATCGTCATCTCCCATAAGATAAACGAAATTTCCTGCAGTTAGACTCTTTTTCACTCCTAGATTGACCTCTTTTGCATTTCTTAAGGTGATTGCATTGACGTATTCATTCTGTGAATGAACTATCTTCCCCTTGACAGCTGCTGCAGTCTGAGCTATTTGAGTTTTCAGCATCTTCTGATGAGTGTTGAGAGCCTCGATTTTTCCATTCAGGTATGTGTACATAGCATCCATCTTCCCATTGAAATCCACTGTCATCTTCTGCTGTCCCTGAAGAAGTTGTTCAAGCATAGACTCAACCTTGCTCTCTGGGGTTTTAGCAGGTAGAGGTTGATAAGAAGAATTCTTATAGGTTCTATTGTACCCTCTTTGCTGAGCATTGTTGGTGAAGTTTTAGTTGTTGTTCTGGTGGTATTGATTTCTCTAACCTTGAAAACCAGAACCACCAATGAAGTTCTCAACCTCATCAGCAAAATGAACAACCTTCATCGTCTTTCCCATCAAGAGATTGTGCACTGAATCCAACTTAGCTTGGACCTCAGCAGTATGTGATCCATCCATACTCCCAGTCTGCTTTCTTCGCTCAAAGTCTGCATTCTTGGTACTATTGCTAGATGCCAAGTTCTCAATAAGCACATAAGCGTCGTCAGGATATCTAGTGTTGAAGTTCCCATTACTCACAGCATCTAAGGCCATCTGATACCTCCAATCAATACCTCTGAAGAAGATACCCATCAGCTGAACCTTAGTGGTCTCGTGATGTGGACAATCCCTCTGATATGATCTGAATCTGGTCCAAGCAGCCTTAAACGCTTCAGTCGCTCCCTGAGAAAACTGGGAGATCTTATTTCTGAGCTCCTCAGATCTTGCATCATCATAGAAATTGTTCAAGAAGGAATTCTTAGTCTCCTCCCAAGTAGTCAGAGATCCAGGGGGCAACTGCTTAAGCCAATAAGCTGCATCTCCACCAGGAGAGTATGGGAAAAGCTTACAGAAGAGGAAATCATTGGACACTCCATTGTATTTAATGCTAGTAACCAAGTCCTCAAACTTCTCAATGTGATCCATCGGGTGTTCATGAGAAAGACCATGAAAAGGGTGCTGACCCACAAGAGTGAAGTATGCAGGTTTCAGCTCAAAGTCATTCCTCTGAAAAGTAGGAGGGCGAATCGCTGATCGATTGGCATAGAACTGATCAGGCCTGTTGTACTCTCCAATCGTTCTACCACGATCAACCACATCATTACCAATATTCACAACAACAACATGGGCAATGGTGTTTTCATCTCCATCAAGTCGTTGCCCTCTCTCATTGCACAAATGACCCTCTTGGTCTCTCAAAGCTCCAGCATCATCACGAGTCAATACCACTGGATTGTTCATCTCTGCTGGCCTATTTGTTTTCCTGTTTGCACGTTCCAAGTTTGCTAGATCCTTGTTGGAAAGAATAAATAGCTGAGTGCTCTTGTTCCTCCTGGTCTCTCAAATTCTAGACTAAAATCTAATGGGGAATTAAGAATCCCTGGCAACAGCACCAAATTTGATAAGCTCAAATATAATACCATAAAGTACTAACAACTTTGTCGATTGTAGTATTTAGGGGTCAAATCCACAGAGACTCAAGAATCACACAATAGATTAAATAGGTTCGAATTAAGCTACGTAAATCAATAAAACATGAAGCAATAAAGTAACTAAGAGTTGTAAATTCAATGGAGGAAGATTAGGTTTAGGGAATTTCTCAGGAAATCAGAGAATGCAGGTAAACAAATTAGTCAGAGTTCAGATTAAGCGCGGTTCTTGAACTCAAATCACTAAACTATAACTAACCAACTGTCGTTGCGAGAATTATCTAAATCTAAATCTCAGAATTCCAAATTTCTTTGCAAATTATAAAGTCTAAACCAGCATTAAGTTCAAGTTCGATTTGTTCACAAAACAACTAAACCAAATCTCTTTGCAGATAGTTATTTTGCTCACCCTAGGTTCTATCAGATTATCAATTGCACTGTCGTGCCAAATCGATTAACCTAGGATCTAAGTTCAAGGTGATCAATCTAAAATTAGCTTTAAGAAAAACATATGGTGAAGAACTAATTCAGATTATGAACCCTAACCAACTAATTAACCTACATTCAAAGAGATCCTTATTGAGAACCCTAAACCTAACAGGAGATCTACTCAGACATGGAGATTGAAACAAACAACATGATTGAATAAATCACTGAAATTAATAATAAAAGAGAAAGAAAACAAGGGTTCGAAATATTCTCTCGGACGAACAGAGTTTCAGACTTGTCTCCCTCAAAAGCTCTCTCAATCAAAACCAAAGTAGAATAAAAGTGGCTGAAAACCCTAAATATAATGCTAAAACACGTTTTGGGACTTCTTGTAATTATTAAAGTCTTCTGGACCAAAGTGTAAAATATGCAGACTTGTAAAAAGTCGTGCTCCTTCTCTTCATGCGATCAGTATCGACCGATACCATAAGTGGTATCGATCGATACACAGCTTATGTGTCAGCTATTCAGGCCTTCAACTTTATCCTTCAACTGCGCGATTCTGCTTGGCTCCAAAAAGCTCCAATATCTCCAATTTAGCTCCAAACGTACCTAAACCTGTAAAGACTCGAAAAGACTCCACAAATACTAGAAAAACTCCGTAAATAAGACATATATCATGGTTAAAAGTGGGCAAAAACCATGATATATCAGAGGGCGCATGAACCAGCCTCCAAGGGTTTGTGCTAACCGGTGATTTGAGTCCAGGAGCGTCGAACAATCGACTCGCCCTCGATAGATCTCCCTGAAATCCTGAAATAAAACCACTGCTCCCACCACTTGTCCTCCCGAGCATTGAACCTAACGACAGATCGATTCACCTTCGCCGGGAAATAGTAGGTTCCGCGAAGATTCGAGTTTGCCTTGACATTAAAGAGGTAGCGTAATTCATCGGTGTTAGACACAACTCCGGTTTCTTTAGACCTCACCCAGAGTGCTACCAAGTTTCTTATCGCACTGGGCATGAGTTGAGGAAGGGCGAGTCCGAGATCGTCGATAATGTCAGAGATGGCCGCCGGGATAGGAAAAGTGAGGCAGCACTTCGCGAAGAATACGACATAAGCACATTCGTAACCCTCCGGGGGATGTTCTGGAGAATCGCCCTACGAAGGAGCAAGGAAATCACAGTAATCAAGTCCACACAAAGAAGAAATATTCTTTAGCTCTTCGGACGAGATCGTGCTCCTCGAGTGAGGTCCGAATTGATCGGCAAAAACAAGCGGAGCACTCGGTTGCGAAGGGGAAGCCATAACATGAAAGCAATTTTTTTTTTAAAGATGGAGAAGCGGGCTCGCCGAAATTAACAGAGGAAGAACTTTTACAGAGGAAGATAAATGGTAAAAGATGAAACGGGGATACAGTCTGAATAAAGACCACTCGATTAAAAGTACAAAGAAGGACATCATTACCTTGGGAAGTGGGAAGTTGAGGCGACGTGGGAAGTTGAAGCAACTCAATCTGTTCATTTATACCAATCGCCCACTCGTCCACTCGCTTTGTCACCTCCCCAAAAATCATACACTTAAAGACAAGATCCCTACAATTTCGGCGTTGAGCAGGCGAAAGACCAATCAGCTGCCGAGATTGCACTAACTAAAAGACTAATCAGGATCCGAGATTGCAGCACCGCATCCTCAGCGATAAATCAATAAGGATGATGGGGGGCAACTGTTGGACCCAAATCCCACACTCAAAGCCCAGCCTGGTTGAACAAGTTCTAACAAGAAAGGCCCAGCTCACAGTGAGATCTGGCGGACCAAACCTACAAGCTGGAAAGAACCGAGCGCGCAGGAAAGGGCGAGGTCGCTGGGAGAAGGAGCTTGCGACTAACAAGTCAAACACACTAATTCAAGATCCTAGAATCAAGCTCAGCATTAAAGAATAAGATTACGGATTTAATTCTGAGTTTAATGTAAATAATTGAGCTTAGGCAATTATATTTTGAGCTAGTATAAGTTTGAAACAGGAGCCACATTGTAAGGGACCGAATTCTTGGCTGAAAATAATATATACAACTTTTTCTCTCTAAATCTTCTAAGTTATATTCAAAAAGATACAACCTGAAAAGCCAAGGATTGAGGTTGTGAGATTCTGCTCTCACAGCTCAACGTGGTGAGGAATAGGAATAGAAACATGTCCTTTTTTCTTGATGTTCTCTTTCGATGACACGAGAATCCAACAGACTTTCATTTTATCGCTTCTTCATAACCAATGTGGCTACGGGTACTCCATAAATTTTGGTAGCTACGTAGTACCTTTCATTTTCGCGCATAGGCTCGATTAGTTCTTGAATAATAATGTCCACATTAGCGTTGGAAAAACCTGACCCCTCAAAGTTTCCCACCGAATGTCTCTTTAGCGTGGACCTAAGCTCTTTTCGTTTTGATGAAATCATAGCATTGCGATACCTCGTGTTCTCTTTATCATAGAGAGGCTCGTGAGTGATGCCTTGGCATTTGCAATGTGAATGGGTGTTGGGGTCACGCCTTGGCTTGAAGCATCCTTGTAGCAAGTCCCCCGTGTTGCGTTCAAAGAGCTCTTCATCAAAATCAGGGAATGATGATTTGCTAACCGATTTTAACATGTCCATGTATTCGAGTGTGAAGAAGCTGTGTTTGTAGGGTATTACGCGCCATTGTCGGTGCTGGTTTTCGATCCATGTAGAACGAATCACAATTTGTGTGTGAATAGTGAGAGTAGTGAGCATAAGATGGGTCGTAGATGTTGGATCAATTTTTTAATAAAGCCAATGGGCTTATTAAATTGAATGAATGTGAATGAGAAATGGGCCTAAGCTTATTTGCTTAATGGTTAAAGAGTAAAGTGTTTTATCCCACATCGGAAACTTGGGGGAGTTAGACATCCTTTCTCTGGCTATATATTTATGCCTCTAGTCTCATTCATAGGACACAGCAAAAAAACTCACTTTCACAAGCTTTTCTAAAAGCAAAGAAAGAAGAAAGTTTCCAGCAATCTCTCGCTTCTTTTCAAGTAAGTGTCTCGAGAGTATATCGTAGTATTTAGTTCGACAGATCCATTATCGAGTGTTCGCGATAACGGATTCAATGGTTGTATCTTGAGACTCATGAATCGAGTATTATTCCATGGCACTACGAGAGATTCTTTGAGTTAAGGAAAGAGAGTTCTCTCGCCTCCATTGTTTCATTTTAATTTCGTCGTTTTTATATCGTTTTAAACTCGTCTTTCCTTAACGTTTATTTATATATTCGTGATTAAATCGCTATCCTCTTATTCGTGATTAAAGCATCGATCAATATTGTGAAAATCTCACTTGTATCGATCGACACTGTGTGTGCATCGACCGATTTGGGTCTGTATCGATCGATCCTGTGCAAAATTTATTTTCATCGATCGAAACCTATTTTGTATCGATCGACACCGTGTGTGCATCGATCGATTTAAGTCTCTCTGGAACTGAGTATCGATCGACACTTGTTGTGTATCGATGGACACTTGGTGTGCATCGATCGACACTTGTTGTGTATCGATCGACATTTGTTTTGTATCGATCGACACTTGTTGTGTATCGATCGACACTTGGTGTGCATCGATCGACACTTACAATAGCATCGATCGATACTGTGCAAAATTCACTTGCATCGATCGACACCGTGTGTGCATCGATCGACACCTATAGTCGCATCGATCGATTATGTGCAAAATTCTCTTGCATCGATCGACACCGTGTGTGCATCGATCGATACCTACAGTCGCATCGATCGAGTCTGTGCAAAATTCTCTTGTATCGATCGACACCGTGTGTGCATCGATCGATTTCAGATTCTTTGAAATTTTGTATCGACCGGGTTAGGGTTTGCGAACGCCTAACATCAAACACATTGGAGAACGGTTTGAAGAACGCTCTGCGGAGGTTACTGTTAAACGCTTTATCGCGTCTCTCATAAACGCGCACATGCGGTTCAAACTTTAGAACGCGAACATGCGGTTCTAGTCGGTTCGATTAGCGGATTATTAAATTGGAATCTAATTCAGTATCGATATTTAAAGATATTCACCGGCCGTATCGATATTTAAAGATATTCACCGACTGTATCGATTTTGACTTCCGATTATTTTGTCAATCGGTTATTTGCAAAAACGATCACTTTTGTCTGTCAAAAGCTGTTGGATTGTTTTCTTGGTTTAAAGATGTCGGTCTGGTTACTGAATCTTGATCAAGTGATTTAATTAATTGGTAGACACTATGTTAGTGGGCCAATTAACATTTGGTAATTGTTTATGCAATACGTTTTTTTTTATTAAAATGAAACATGTACTATTTATGCAGTTCAAATATTATTTGTTATTGCATATATATATTGAGCCTCTATTGGGTTCTTGGTTAGTATATTAATTTGGTTTGTTTCTCTTGAACAAAATCAAATATCAATATGACTAACAACACCGATGTGATAATTGTTAGATTCGGTGGTGTAAAAGACAATGGAATGGTTCAAGCCAATTTAGTCGAGATAGACATGTGTAATGTCATCCTCGGAGTCAATGTGGTTGAGTATAACCCACATAAGTGGTGGTATGATATCGGTGTGACGGTTCATATATGTGAGAATGACAAGAAGTTATTCGGAGACAACAATGCACTTTCAAAGATTGCAAGTTGTGGATAAGTGGTGCTGAAGTTGACTTCTCGAAAGAAGCTCACTCTCACCAATGTAAAGCATGTGGCAGAGATGCAGAAAAATCTGATTTATGGCACAATGCTAACTAGGCACGGATTCACCGTCAATTTCGAGGCTGATTAGCTTGTATTGACAAAGAATGGTGTCTATGTAGGCAAAGGTTTTGTTAAGGACGGACTGGTCCAAATTAACTTTGAGACAGTCAAATTAACTTTGAGACAGTCTTACTTAAAATTAATGTAACCAATGTTATTGAGATTAATGAGAAAGAACCAGTTGCTTATCTCTTACTATTTGACCCAAACGTTTTGGTCATGTTATATTCGAATCTATGAGTAGATTGAATGAGATCCCGAAATACAAAATAAGCAAAGATAAGTGTGAGGCTTGCGTTCAAACCAAACTCACTAAAACGCCATCATCGAGCGAACTTCTTGGTTTGATTCACGTGGTGAGAAATATTTTGTGACTTTCATTGAGGTTTGTACGAAATATAGTTATGTCTAGTTGCTAAGAAGCAAATACGAGACCTTGGAAAACTCAAGGAGTATAAACTCGATGTTGAAAACCAAATTGAGAGAACTATCAACATAGTTTGAAGTGATAGAGGACATGAACATGGAATTATCCATCAAACGATTGATTCCTATTCACTTGAATCTAATTGAGTTTCATAACGAAATACTGAATACTTTGATGAACTCATTATTGCAGGAATCTGGGTTAGTCCAGAAATGTGGGGGGAAACATTGCTTACCGCAAGTTATATCCTTAACTAAATACCGCACAAAGTCACTGGAAATGCTTCATGTGAACTTTGGAAAGGTAAAGTGTTTTGATACAAATACATGAAAATGTGGGGGTGCCTAGCAACCACCTAAAAAGGTGACAATCAGACCAAAAACGGTGGATTGTATCCTCATTGAATATGCACACAATGTAGTGCTGATAGTCTTCTGGTGTATAAATTAGATATACCAGACATCCAAGTGAACACGGTAACCATGGAATGTGTCTTCCTTTGAACATGTGTTTCCGTGTAAAGGATAAGCTCTAGTACCTCATAAATGAGGCGAGCACTTCTGGCACATTTTTAGATGATGCAGAAGAGGTTGAAGATGAACCTAGACGTAGCAAATGATCTCGTAAGGAAAAATCTTATGGTGAAGATTTCTTAATGGTCTTTTTTATAGAGAATGAACCGGGAAATTTCACTTAAGCCATGTCTACACCAAACGCTCCTTTTTGGAAGGAAACCGTTAATAGTGAGATCGAATCCATTATGCAAAACAATACATATGAGATAACCGATCTACCACAAGGGTTCAAAGCCCTAGGGTGTAAATGGATTTTTCGAAACAAAGTTGAAAACTGATGGCTCAATCGATAAGTACAAGGCTAGGCTTGTGGTGCAAGAATTCCGCAAAAAGAAGGCATGAATTTCTTTGACACCTATTCACCGGTAACGAAAATAACTTCAATTCGAATGTTGATTGGAATTGCAGCATTAAGAGACCTAGAAATCCATGAAATGGATTTAAAAAATGCCTTTCTAAATGGTGATTTATAAGAGGAGATTTATATGAAACAACCCGAAGGGTTTGTTATACAAGGACAAGAACACAAAGTCTGTCGACTTGTAAAGTTATTTTATGGACCTAAACAAGCTCCAAAACAATGGCATGAAAAATTTGACAACATAATGATGTCAAATGGTTTCAGCATTAGTGAATGTTATAAGTGCATATACATCAAAAGTACTCCGCACGGATACATTTTGCTCTGTTTGTACGATGATGACATGCTCATTATTGGTGGCAATAAAAACATGATCAGTCAAAATAAGAACATGCTAAGTAGCAAGTTTGATATGAAAGATATGGGACTAGCGGATGTCATTCTAGAGATTAAGATCACTAGAACTTCTGAAGGAAAAATCTTGTCTCAAGCTCTTTATGCTGAAAAGATACTTGATAGATTCAAAATCTACTCAAGTGGGCTTGCAAAAACTCCCGTAGACCCTAGTCTTCACCTAACGAAAAATTCGGGTGAAGCAATGTCACAATTGGAGTATGCACGTGTAATTGGAAGTCTGATGTACTTAACGAATTGTACTAGACCCAATTTAGCGCACACATTTAATGTACTGAGTCGCTACATTAGTAATCCATGACATAAACACTTGAAAGCCATAACAAGAGTATTGGACTATGTACGTCATACTAAAAATTATGGGCTGTACTATGGTAAAGAACCATCAGTTTTGGAAGGATACAGTGATGCCAACTGGATTTCCGACTCCAAAAACTCAAAATCCATGAGTGGATATGTCTTTACGCTTGGTGGTGCAGAAATGTCTTGGAAATCTTCCAAACAAACTTTGTTCGCCAGATCAGCCATGGAATATGAGTTCATAGCTGTAGATAAAGCTGCAGAGGAAACATAATGGCTTCAGAACTTTCTGGAAGATATCCCGATGTAGGAAAAACTAGTGCCAGCTTTGCGTGTACACAGTGCTAGCCAGTCGTCTATCTCTCGGGCACTGAGTAACCTACATTAAGGTAGATATCGTTATATAAGAAGACGACATAATATCATTAGACAATTGATCTCAACTGGTGTACTTACGATAGATTACATCCAGTCGGCTGATAACTTAGCGGATCCGTTCATCAAAAGTTTGCCGCGATATCAAATTCTAAAATCATCAAAAGGAATGGGTTTAAAGCCTATAGACAAAGATGATGTTTGACGGACACCCCACCTATGTGACTGGAGATCCCAAGAGCTAGGTTCAAAGGGAAAACAAAGTTGAACTGATTCAAAATTGAGCTATGTGAGACTATGTCTCTGCCCAGTTCCTAGGATGATAAAACAGTGCTACATGTGAATATTGAGGATAAGTGTTGGCTTTTAATGATTTCATAGCTAGTGGAGTATGACAGGATACTTCTTAAAGAAAGCCGTTTCTAGGAGAATGAAAGATAGGCTATATTCACCAAGTTCACTCATGAAAAACCAGAAATGTTCAAGGCCAAAATGAACACAATAGAGAACTAAGTTCTACGAGAAATAAAGCTTGGTTATAGTTGTTGTCTCGGTTTACATCAAAATCCGGGTGGTTCAAGATATCATGTTCACCTCCTGGCCGAGTAAACCCGACAGTTATTAACAATGAGTGGTTCAAAGCTGAAAAATGCTACCTTCTCAGATACAGTGAATTTTCGTTTATACTCTCGAAAAGTCTGTCTGTCTAGTCAGTCTAGTAAGTCTAGTCAGTACAGTCTTCGTATGTTTAGAATCATTTCTATTCATGTGGGGGATTGTTGGATCATTTTTTTAATAAAGCCAATGGGCTTATTAAATTGAATGAATGTGAATGAGAAATGGGCCTAATCTTATTTGCTTAATGGTTAAAGAGTAAAGTGTTTTATCCCATATCGGAAACTTTGGGGAATTAGACTTCCTTTCTCTGGCTATATATTCATGCCTCTAGTCTCATTCATAGGACACAGCAAAAAACTCACTTTCACAAGCTTTTCTAAAAGCAAAGAAAGATGAAAGTTTCCAGCAATCTCTCGCTTCTTTTCAAATAAGTGTCTCGAGAGTATATCGTAGTATTTAGTTCGACAGATCCGTTATCGAGTGTTCGCGATAACGGATTCAATGGTTGTATCCGGGACTCATGAATCAAATATTATTCCGTCGCACTACGGGAGATTCTTTGAGTTAAGGAAAGAGAGTTCTCTCGCCTCCATTGTTTTGTTTTAATTTCGTCGTTTTTATATCGTTTTAAAATTGTCTTTCCTTAACGTTTATTTATATATTCGTGATTAAATCGCTATCCTGTTATTGTGCGAATTTTTGGTCCTACAGTAGAAACCATGTTCGTAGTAGTGATCTCGCTCCAGAGGCGAGTTCATGTTTCAAAACTTGAAACGAAGAAAAACAAAAACGAAAATTTAAAAGAAAAGTTTGTCTTAGAGTCAATTTACTAACCTCTAAGGTGTGACAGAACGAATAGCAATTGCCTCCCCGGCAACGGCGCCAAAAACTTGATGCGCCCGGATTCATCTCCGAAACTTCAGGTTTTAAATTTGTAAACCTAAAAGTGTGGAATTGCACAGATGTTCGTTGTAGGACTTAAGGTAACGATCCACATGGAGGGAAAGCTGTTCTGCGAGAGCTTAGAAAGAAAGTTAGTAAGGAAGACTAAAATGAAAATAAAGTTTATGGTGTGTCACAAAACGAGTGCTAGAAATTTAACTAAATTAAGCGAGAAAATAAGAAAGCAAGCAACTAAATAAGAAAGCAAGTAAGCTAAGCGAATATTTAAAATCGAGGCCGTAATTACATAAATTAAGTGTTGGGCCATCGGGAACTCTCTAGGGATCATGGCCGAAAATCATAGGAATTGTGCTAGAGTTTTTAATGCGACTTTTGTCTTCTTTTGGTTCATGAACTTGTAACACGGACACTGTGTGTAGCCTACTTTCGTACATCCTACACACTGATTACTTTAGTACTCGACCAGTAGCTTTCGTCTCTGCCCGCAAAAAGTTATGATGATACGCAAAGGTTGTTAACGCTCACAACCCCTCCACAAGTATACTTTTGTATCTTGTGACGGTTTTGCTCCCCTACCCTAGGTCAAACATATAGATCCAGTACTTTCGTAGCTCTAAAAATATCTAAGATTGGTTGCAAGGTAGCTAATCAAGCAAACATGCATTAAAAATAAGGATATAACGAAAAACCCTAATCGATACCCTAATATAAAACCTAATGAAGAATCGATCCATGAGATCCCCTTGAGATCCTTTTTCCCAACAAGAGAACAACTCAGACACGATTAAAGAAAGCAAAAGCATAATTAAATTAAGAGCATGAGGTTGGTAAAGGAGCCTCTCGAGTTTAAGAACTAAGTCCAGAGAGAGCTTCTTCACCAATCTCGAGAGTAAGAACAAAAACTTAAGAAAAGTAATGCAAAAAGTAACTAAAAGGTGTTCTATGGAGGCTTAGTGTGTGACACGAAATTCTTTCTGTAAAACATGTATTTATAGGTCTTCAACTCTTGCTTTGGTCGTCCTTAGGGTTTCTTTGAAGAGAAAACGAAGTAGGCCTAAAGCGGGCTTCGAACGAGCTGTTTTTCGGCCGAATCTGGCTGCCCGCGGGTGCGTGAGCTCGACCCGTGGCCAAAGGTGGTGTTACCATGGCTGGAGAGCCTCTAGACGCGGCCAAGAGTGTGTTCGCCGCGGTTGGAGAGCCAGGACCTGCAGTGGTTGGCCTATGAGGTTGAAACTTTAATTCTTCAGATGCTTCTTTCACAAGACAGCAGAACATGCCTTCAGTCAATTGGATGTATCTTGAGATCTAACCGTTGGATTGTCTTCAAACCAAGTGGGTGTGATCAGATGGTGAGAAGGTCTCCATCGGATGCCGAACTTCTAACGCTCCAAAATTGTCCAAAATCTTGTTTTTCTCAAATTTGCGTCGTTTTGCCTAGGGAACCTGAAAAGACTCTTGAAACTACAAATATGCGAAAACTACGATAAAAACATGTAAAAGGAAGTGAAACACTTATTAAAGTGTTCTAAAATAAATAGTAAAACGGGTAAAAATATGGTGTTATCAGTCCAACACTCCTGGCCGCGGCGAAGACACTCCTGGCCGCGGCGAAGACACTCCTGGCCGCGGGTCGAGGCTCTCCAGCCGCGGGTCGAGGCTCACCAGCCGCGGGTCGAGGCTCTCCAGCCGCGGCAAAACCACCTTTGGCCGTGGGTCGAGCTCATACACCCGCGGTTGACCAATTTTGGCCCAAAAACAGCTCGTTCGAAGCCCATCTTCAAGCCCACTTCATTTTTTCTTCAAATAAACCCTAAGGACGACCAAAGCAAGAGTTAAAGACCTATAAATACATTTTTTACAGACCTTATTTTGTGTGCCTCATTGTGCCCCACTTGGGTGTCCCTTTGGGAGCCACCATCACGATTTCTAGGGTTTATATTTTCTTTGTTTTTCGTTCTTTGTTCTTCGTTCTTTGTTTAGGGAGATATAGATTTCTCTTGAACCATGTTTTTGATAGTAGGATTTTTACTAGTCAATTACTCAAATCCCACTCATGTCATTGTAGTATTTGAGATATCGAACCACGGAGGTTAAGATTGAAACACCAAGAATACATGAAACTTCCTAATCTAGAGCAAATCTTTTGGGTTTTTATGTTTATGGAAAAGAAACAAATGCAAGAAAGAAAACAAAAGATCTAAGTGTTGGAAAATGAATTAACTATCAAGAAGATGATTAAAGAACAAACAATGATGATAAATGTTGAATTAAACACTATCCTAGAACATGGAATTCACAATTATGACTAATTGATATGCTCAAATTAATACCCTAAGATACTAAAGCAGTAGTTGTAATATAGCTAGGGGTCGAACCACAAAGACTCACAGAGATCACACAATAGGTTATAAAGTATCGAATCAAGCTAAGCCAAACAGATGTAATTGAAAGCAGTGCAGAAATTCAAAGAGTTGTAAATCAATGGATGAAATATAGGCCCAGGGTTTTTCTTAGGAAATCAATGAATGCAAACTAACTAACTAGCAGGATTCAGATTTAGCGCAGTTCTTGAACTCAAATCACTAAGCTATAATTAACCAACTGTCGTTGCGAGAATTATCTAAATCTAAATCCTAGGAATTCCAAATCTCTTTGCGAATCCTAAAGTCTAAATCAGCTTTAATAACAGGTTTGATATGTTCACAAATCAATTAAACCAAATCTCTTTGCGAATAATCAATTTGCTCACCTAGGTTCTATCAGGTAATTAATCGCACTGTCGTGCCTAATCAATTATCCTAAGATCTATATTCTAGGTAGCTAATCTAGAACAAGCTTTGAACACAACCTAAGCGAAGAACTAATTCAGATGGTGAATCATAAACAGATAATTAACCTAGCATTCAGAGAAAACCTTTATGAGAAAACCCTAAACCTAAAGTGGATCTACTCAGACATGGAGAATGAAACAATCAACATGTTTGAATAAATCATCAATAGAATAATCAAGAAGGTTTAGAGATCTGATCTCGGACGAAGGGAGATTCAGACTTGTCTCTCAAACCCAGAGTAAAATCAAAGTATAGAAAATAAAGCTTAGCCTAAACATGTGGCTGTAAAATTCCTATTTATAACCTAAAACACGAATTGGGGCTTCTTGTAATTATTAAAGACTTCTGGACCAAGTTGCGCGGGTCGTGTCTTGCTGGGATGGGTATCGATCGATACCAGGGGATATCGATCGATGCTCATCATGAAATCTGGTACTCAGCAACACGATCTTCAGCTTTGCTCCAAAATGCTCCAGAAAGCTCCAATAATGCTCCAAACGTGCTAAGACCTGCAAAAGACTCTAAAATACTACAAAACACTAGAAAGACTCTATAAAAATGACTTATATCATGGTCTAAATGGGGTAAAAACCATGATATATCACTAATCCACTCTCGTGGCACTAATCACTTTGTTAATCACCAAATCAAGAACAAACCATTGTTTGTGATAAGATGATTAACAAGCATTAATCTCCAATCCCACTTAGTTCACTAATCACCCTAGACATCAACTATCGTTGGCTAGGCAAGAAAAGCTCACAAAAGGTTTGGTTCAAGCATTTCATCGAACACCTATCGGGCGTGAAATGCTTAAGCTATAGCTTTGATCTCTCAATCCAAAACTAGCATTAAGAGCTAACCTAAGTGAAGAATCTAACAAGATGCAACCTAAATCATCATCATCTAACCATCAAGACAATTGACTAACAATGCCTAAACATTCAATGTACATTTATTCTTATAACATGAACACTTTCAAGTAGATTAGTTCACTCTCGTGACACTAATCATTGTACGAATCATCTAAAGTCAGCATCCACCGATCACTTAGATAATCCATAATTTACCACAAGTCCATTTTAGTCAATAATTCATCCTAAAGTCAGCATCCACCGATCATTTAGAATGAAAAGCATGCTTAGAAGTTTTCTAGAAATTTCATCGAACACCTTGTGTGCATGAAATGTCTAAGTTCTAGAAATGATTTTTCAATTCAATCCTATCGTTAAGATCCTTCCTAACATGAGAACAAATGTTTATCTAGTCCTAAGCATCAACAATCAACCATCAAACCATCAAAATAAAGCTAAATCTAAGATCCAACAAATAGGGGTCTAAAGCCTAAACATGAAGAACACAAGAGAAAAAAGACATAAAGATAGATAAAATTCATAAATAAAAGATAAGGGGTGAAGAAATCTTCTCTAGAGTGGCATATGTATGAAGAGCAATCAAAATCCCTCAAAAAGGAGTTTGGGTCGTTCCCAACTCATGGGAGAAGAAGACTTAGGTTTACAAATGTCTAAAATTTGCATAAATACAGAAATTGTTCGAACCGGGTCGACCCGAGACAAATCGGGTCGAATCTTGAACTGGGCAGAGTTCATATGTGTATACTAAATCAGCGATAACTCCTGGAATATTACTCGGAATGAGCTGAATCTTCTCGTATTAGAAAGCTAACTCAATTTCGCATGACTATCATCAAGAACTCAGATTAAACTGGGCATGGGAAGGCTTCCATCCGACATGATCTTTCAGCTGCTTCGGACTGCCTCTGCATTTTCCGACAGTGATATGTCTTCAATAACTCACTCCTCTACAACTTCGATGAAGGTCATCCAAGCCGATTCGGATCGGAAGGTCTCCGTACAGCCACATCTTTCCGGCGCCTCGGAATGACTTTGCATTCTATGTTGGCCCATTTCTCCAAATATCATCAATTTTCTTCTAATCAGCTAAAAACACTCCAAATGCATGCAAAACTCACTAGGACCTAATGCAAACACCTAATACTCTAATAAAGACCAAAATGCTATAAAACTATGCAAGACTGATATGCTCAAATTAATACCCTAAAAGTACTAAAGCAGTAGTTGTAGTAAGTGTAGGGGTCGAACACAAGGACTCACAGAGATCACACAATAGATTGTATAGTATCGAATCAAGCTAAGCAAATCAGATGAAACAAAAGCAATAAACAGTAAAAGGGTTGTAAATTCGATGGAGGAAAATATAGATTCAAGGTATTTCTCAGGAAATCAATGAATGCAGATAAACTAACTAACATGATTCAGATTTAGCGCGGTTCTTGAACTCAAATCACTAAGATATAATTAACCAACTGTCGTTGCGAAAACTATCTAATTATAAATCCTAGAATTCCAAATCTCTTTGCGAATCCTAAAGTCTAAATCAGCTTTTAGATCAAGTTTGATTTGTTCACAAAACAACTAAACCAAATCTCTTTGCGAATAGTTATTTTGCTCACTTTAGGTTCTATCAGGTAATTAATCGCATTGTCGTGCCTAATCAATTATCCTAAGATCTATGTTCTAGGTAGCTAATCTAGAACAAGCTTTGAACACAACATAAAGCGAAGAACTAATTCAGATGGTGAATCGTAATAAACCAATCAACCCAGCATTCAGAGAAAACCCTTATGAGAACCCTGAACCTAAAGTGGATCTACTCATACATGGAGAATGAAGCAAGCAACATGATTGAATAGATCATCAAATAGAATAATAAGAAAAGAGTAACAAGGGTTCATAATTGTCTCTCCAAAAACCCTGTAACCAATCTCTCTCAAGAACCAAAGTAAGAATTAAAGCATAGCCATAAAAGTGGCTGAAAAACCTAATTATAATGCTAAAACACATTCTGGGGCTTTTTGTAAATAATAAAGTTTTCTGGGGCAATTCTGCAATTCTTCAACTCTTGGAAAAGTCGCGGGTCGTGCCATCTGCGATGGGTATCGATCGATACTAGGCAGTATCGATCGATACTGATTCTTCAAATCGGGTACTCAGCAACACGAACTTCTGCTTTGCTCCAGAATGCTCCAGAAAGCTCCAATATCTCCAATTATGCTCCAAACGTGCTAAAACCTGTAAAAGACTCTAAAAGACTCCAAAATACTAGAAAGACTCTATAAAACAGACTTATATCATGGCTTAAAAGGGGTAAAAACCATGATATATCAACTCCCCCAGACTTAGCCTTTGCTTGCCCTTAAGCAAATAGAAGACTAAACCAGAGAAAGAGGTTTGAAAACACGGAGACTCACCTACTCAGGAACCATAGCAAAGATCCTTTTCCCAAGCACCTAAATGTCACCTAACCAGCTTTTGATCTTAACCACCATGTACTTCTCCGTAGACATTCGCAGCTTTTCCAGACTCCACACATTATCTCGCATCATTGTTCAAATAAAACTCTCATCGCCATTTTCATCGCTACAGCCAATGTTCAAGAACCTTCTAGATTCTTTACCATACAATATCATGACAAGGAACCATCAAATTTCACACTTTTTGTATCACTTTCTCTCCCCCAGACTTATTTCTTATTATGTTCTCTTTTTTTTTTAGATTTGCATATACACATCAAGGTCCGAAACGCGAGTATTGATGGTGTTTGCCACCGAATCCCCGGTTCTTCCCTCTCTATGTATCAAAGGGTGTAGGCGAATAGTGGTATCACGGGAAATTTTCCTAACCTCGCTTTCAACCTTTGTGTGATCATTCCCTCTAAAGTAGAATAATGGGATCGCTGGAAATTTTCCTAGCCCTCTACTCAGAAAAAAATTATTTCATCTTTTATGCTCTTATTTATCAACTTATAACAGAGGATAGAGATACCATTACTTTAAACATATGAGTTCATTTGTTAGATATGAATGATGAATCAAGCTCTGTAAACACTAACCACATCGATGAAGTGCAAAAATTTGGCTCAGGCTTCAGAAAAACTCTGCTGGAGACATGGATGTTTTCTAGTCAACTGGTCAGTCCTTGGATTTTTCATTAGTCGATCTAGAGCTGATCCTGCAACACTGGTCACTCAAAAACAAAATCAAAACAACAATTCAAGCACATGATCATCATCTCCAACAAGTTTTGACTCAATAAAACGTTTTTTGACTTGATAAAACAACTGACTCTAAGAAAAACAAACACAATGTCAGCAGACACCTCCCCCAGACTTGAACAACACTGTCCCCAGTGTTATCTAGCCTAGAGTAGGTAAAAGAAAACAAAAGAACGAAATAGAATTAAGAAAAACAAGAAGTTACCGTGCTGGAACATCTGGTATCGATCAACACACGGTCTGGTATCGATCGATACCAGGCTTAAATCGACATGATGAACCGTCTCATTCGCGATCGGTGTCGACCGATACCAATATGGTATCGATCGATACTAAGGCGATTTCGAGTTTTGCTCCTTGTTTATCTGACACAAACACATAACGAAAAATAAAAAGAAAAACGACTCAAAAATAGACTCACTAGTGGGTTGCCTCCCACCAAGCGCTCGTTTAAAGTCAGTAGCTTGACTTTGGCTCAGGTGATCAGTCAGGAGAAGATTGAGAGCTTACTCCCATGCAAGTTCCACAACTAGATACTTGCAGACTCAGAGTTCTGACCAACATGCTCTCCATAAATTCCTTTCCTTTCTCTTTCAGCTCCGAAGTAAGAAGAACTCGAGCCTTAGAGAATGGCTTCGAAGTTCCTTTGCACTTCACCTTGTACTCAATTGAATCCCCATCACACTTCTGAGGGGTTAGAGTCACATGGGTAGCACTCTCGACTCTTTTGCTCTTCGCCTTCTTCTTTGTTGCCTTAGCCTTTCTGACAACTTTCTTGGGGATGCTGGGCGGTTCAACCAAAATGTCTATGACAGTTGGGTCATCAGGAGGCTCTTCCAAAAGATCAACTACCAATGTCCCTCTTGTGACAATAGTGAAGCACGAGACATGCGTGGGAGCATCTCTAGAGGGAATGACATCATAATAGACCTCTCCGTCAATGTAAGAGAAAGAGAGTCTCTTATTAGGTGTGTCTATGATCGCGCCAGCAGTAGCCATAAACGGTCGTCCCATGAGCAAAGAAACCTCAGATCCTTCGCTCATCTCCACAACCTAAAAATTAGTGGGCACCAGACAATCTCCTACTTTAACAATCAAAGCATGGATAGTACCGTATGGAGGTGAGGTGGAGGAGTTCGCAAACGTGAGAAGAAACGTAGGGGGTCTTATATCAGCCCTCAATCGTTCAGCAATTTCCCTTGATATTACATTGACGCTAGACCCTGAGTCAACGACAGACTCATCGAATTCAACTCCAGAGATGGAGCATGGAACTGCGAATTTCCCTGGGTCTTCCTCCTGGGTCAACTGCCTCAGCGGAAGTGACTTGCTTATTGCCTTGATGAAGAGTGCCTTAATTTCTTCCAGAGTTTCTCTGCAATCTTTGAAGTGACTTATCAGAGGCCAGCCCTCTAGAGCTTCTTCAAAAGTGAACGAGTGGGGTATCCTTCGTACCATATTCTCAAAGCCACGCAGCTGCTTTGGAGTGATGGGGGCTCTGAGGTGTTGAGGAATAGGATTCAGCTTCATGGGCTTGTGAAGTCTGTCAACACTCATACGCGGCTCCTTTGCAGTATCTGGGAGGGCATCGATCGATGCTTGCTCCTTCGAGACGTCCATGACAGATTCTTGGACGGATGTCGATCGATACAAGAGGGTATCGGTCGACACCGATGTGGTGTCCAAATTCTCATCCTCACATATATCATCAACAAAAGGAAGCTCCACAACAAACTTATCTAGCATAGATTTGCATATGGCGTCCTCCCATTCCTTCTTTGTCATCTTAGGAGGCATAGGATAAAGTATCTTGGGTATATAGACCCTCTCCTTGACAATCTCGGGCCTCTTCTCGACCTGTGTCTCAGCATCGATCGATACTGGAGGGGTATCGATTGACACACGTGATTTTCTATCCATTCGTGCAGGTGTTTGGACCGGTATCGATCGACACTAGCTGGAATCAATCGATACTCGGACGATTTCAGAATCCCAGTCGTCATCTTCAACAGCATCGTCGAAAATTCCTGCATCAAAACCCTTTTCTACCACTGCAGTGGCTTCTTTAGCACTTCCTATGGTGATTGCATTGACGTGTGCTCTTGGATTCTTAGTTTTCCCTGGAAGAAAACCTTCCTGCCTTTTCACAGTTGCTGCTGTCTGAGCGACCTGAGTTTCCAGCTTTCTCTGAGAAAGATTGATAACTTCAATTTTCCCATTCAGATCAATGTACAGAGAGTCAAACTTCCCATTGAAATCCACTTGCAACTTCTGCTGTCCCTGAAGAAGTTGTTCAAACATGGATTCCATCTTATTCTCTGTGGACTTTGGAGAGATGAGCTGGTACGAAGAGTTCTCGTAATTGCGAGTGTTGTTGTTGAAGTTTCGGTTGTTGTTGTACCAAAATTGATGACCCTGAAATCCCGAACCACCAACGTAGTTAACATCCTCCACTTCATCTCCACCGATATTATCGACTCCATCGGCAAAGTGTACAGCTTTCTTCGTCTTCCCAATCAGGAAATCCAGCTTGGCCTGAACTTCAGCAATCTGCGAACCATCAATTCCTCCAGCCTGCTTCTTTCGCTCGAAGTCAGCATTCTTGGTGCTATTTCTAGACGCCAAGTTCTCAATTAGCACGATCGCATCATTTGGATGCCTGGTGTTGAAGTTCCCATTACTCGCAGTATCCAAAGCCATCTGGTACCTCCAATCAATTCCTTTGTAGAGAGTACCCAGCAGATGAACCTGAGTGAAACCATGGTGCGGACAATCTCTCTTATATGACTTGAAACGAGTCCAAGCAGCTTTGAGTGCCTCTGTTGGACCTTGAGAAAATTGAGAGATCTTGTTCCTGAGCTCCTCGGATCTCGCATCATCATAGAAATTGTTCAGAAATGCATTCTTCGTCTCATCCCATGAAGTTAGCGAACCAGGAGCCAACTGCTTCAGCCAATAAGCAGCATCCCCACTAGGAGAGTACGGGAAAAGTTTGCATACGAGGAACTTATTGGGCACTCCATTGTACTTCATACCAGTGACCAAATCTTAGAACCTCTCGATATGATCCATGGGGTATTCATGAGATAGGCCATGGAAAGGATTCTGACTTACAAGAGCGTAATACGCAGGCTTCAGCTCAAAATCATTCCTCTGAAAAGTTGGGATGCGAATCGCAGATCAATTGGCATAGAACTGATCAGGTCTGTTATACTCAGCAAGTGTTCTACCTCGATCAACCCCAGCATTCCCAACGTTGGCTTGCGCAGCTGGCCCGACAATCTGACCAACAACAGCAGGATGGACAATGACGTTTCCAGCTTCATCAAGTCGCTGCCCTCTTTCATTGCACACTTGACCGTCTTGGTCTCTCAGAACTCCAGCTTCATCAGGTCTTAATACCACTGTGTTGTTCATCCCTTATGTTTGCTTTGCCTTTATGCTTGTGCGTTCTAAACGTGCTAGCTTCTCTAACGATAGATTAACTAGCGGAGTACTCTTGTTCCCTCTGGTTTCACGATTAGGCATGCACCTGAAACACAAAATTCAAGAACGTTAGTAACAAAAACGTGATGAGTATCGATCGATACCAAGTGGTGTCGATCGATATCCACAAAAAGAAAACGACGAGTATCGATCGATACTATCTAGTATCGATCGATACCAACGAACTTAGTCGAAATTCGACAGCTAAAATCTAATGGCGAAATTGACTCCCCGGCAACGGCACCAAATTTCATATGCTCAAATTAATACCCTAAAGTACTAAAGAAGCTGTTGTAGTAAGTGTAGGGGTCGAACACAAGGACTCACAGAGATCACACAATATATTGTATAGTATCGAATCAAGCTAAGCAAATCAGATGAAACAAAAGCAATAAACAGTAAAAGTGTTGTAAATTCGATGGAGGAAAATATAGATTCAGTATATTTCTCAGGAAATCAATGAATGCAGATAAACTAACTAACATGATTCAGATTTAGCGCGGTTCTTGAACTCAAATCACTAAGATATAATTAACCAATTGTTGTTGCGAAAACTATCTAAATCTAAATCCTAGAATTCTAAATCTCTTTGCGAATCCTAAAGTCTAAATCAGCTTTTAGATCAGGTTTGATTTGTTCACAAAACAACTAAACCAAATCTCTTTGCGAATAGTTATTTTGCTCACCTTAGGTTCTATCAGGTAATCTATCGCACTGTCGTGCCTAATCAATTATCCTAAGATCTATGTTCTAGGTAGCTAATCTAAAACAAGCTTTGAACACAACCTAAAGCGAAGAACTAATTCAGATGGTGAATCCTAATAAACCAATCAACCTAGCATTCAGAGAAAACCCTTATGAGAACCCTGAAACTAAAGTGGATCTACTCATACATGGAGAATGAAGCAAGCAACATGATTGAATAGATCATCAAATAGAATAATAAGAAAAGATTAACAATGATATATCAAAGACACATGCATGAGACACAAAACACCAAATAATATGCATGCTAAAAGATGTAAAATATGGGATTATCAACTCCCTCAAACTTATTCATTTGCTTGTCCCCAAGCAAACAAACAAGAAGAGGAGAAAAAGAGAGCAATGAATGAGATAGAGTCCAAAAAATGTCAACAAAAGAAAAACCATCCAATGGTGATTCTAAAATGCACTTGAACAATCTCTACTCACAAAGATTTAGCCATACTCATCACACCACGGATCAAGCTCAAAAACTAGCCTACCCTTTAACATTCATTAAACGAAACCATGAATCACAATTATGCAAATCAAATGAACTCACTTGGCTAGGGGACAAGGGTTTTGAAATAAAAACGATCTCAATAAATGTGGCAATTGCATAGCAAGGGGTCTCTCAACAAATGAATGAATTTTGGCACAATGCTAAGGGTAAAAGGCAATTGATGCATACAAGGATAGACTTCCATCTACCTAATGCCCCAAATAACTTCAACCCCTACCTCTAAGCCCCATGAAGATCACTCCTAAGCTACCCTTTCTTCAAGGCTTTTTGCCTTTCATAAACCACATACTTCATCGTTTCTTCCTTGTTTAAGCACTTGGGGAAAATTTCTTCTTCATCCTTGATCAACAAATGGCTTGGCTCATTCCTTTTTCTTCTTTGGCTCATCTTTTGCCTTTGGCTTGGTCCCTTTCTTCATCCTTTGGATGCATTAGCCATTTTTGGCTTCTTTTCGTCTTTTTGTAGCTAGAGACCACCTTTTCTTTATTACTTAGAGCTATACCAAATATTTCTTGCCAACCATTTCAATCATTAGTTTTTCCCCATTTCTTTCCCAAATCTCTCCCTTGTTTTCACTTTTCCTTTGCATTCCACGCTCAAGATTTTCTCTTTTCATTCGAACCCAAACCCCCCATCCTAACCTATGCTTAGCCCGATGATGTGCGAGCTAAATCTGCATGAAAGCCTTTCCTTGTCGCTCTAAACCCAACACTTTTTGCCAAGTACATTCGAAAAAACATAGGTCTCACAACACTCACTAAAGAATTAGGCTTGAAAAGAGGGTAAGTTAAGGGCGAGGATAACCGTCCCAAAGATGGGGATCGGCTACTTGGACTAACAAGAGTGGTAAAAAGGAGGAAGATAGCCCAAGTATGTATATGGTATCCATGAGTCCATTTTTAAATGCATAAACATGATAATTACTAGTCAAAAATTAGGGTTCAAATAGTTAGGATCGGTTTCAATTCAATGCTTGTTTCAACCAAGACGAAAGCATCAATGCATATGATCCAAGTATGGTGAGTCCTTATTTTCAAGTTGTTCAAATGCATTTAACTACTAAGGCTTAAGTTGACATTTTACAAGGACAAATTCATCATTGCACCCAATGCATATGAATGCAAATCCTATATGAACTCTAAACTCAATCCTAATCATGTAATGCACAAAATTTCAAAATTATTGAAAATGCATGAGACTCAAGATGCAAAAGGAAAATAAGACACAAAACAAAAGGTTAGATACCGATCCCTCCCCCAAACTTAAATCACAACGTCTCGCTGTGAGAGAAGTTCAAGAGAGAGACCAACAAAAAAAGATGAAATGCATAGACTCAAAAGGAAAGAACTACTTACAAATGAGGAGTGGGATTAGTGGAATTGAGATGGTGAAGAGAGGAGTTGGTACGTTGTGGCTTAAGCCCTCCTTTCATCACATACCACGACCTTTGACCCAAGAGACCCTTATTGATTGCTTGTTTTGTGTCTCAAGCTCGACAATGGATAGGTTTGGGGAGGTCCCCTAGGGCGCGTTTAACGTCACTAGCTTGACGGTTGCTTCCTCATTGTCACTACCTTCATAAAAATCACAAGAAAAGTGAAAAGATTAGCAACAACAGAAAATAAAAAGCTCTAGTCTCAGGAAGAATCAAAATCCTAATGATCAATGCTAAACCTCCCCGGCAACGGCGCCAAATTGATAGTAGGATTTTTACTAGTAAATTACTCAAATCCAATGTTCGAAAAGGCGCTAGGCGGGCGGTCGTGCACCGATTTGCGCCTAGGCCGAAAAGCGATGATTAATCACCGATTAATTTTGAACATTTTTTTTTAATTTTAAAGTTTATATGTATATTAGTTATAAGTTATGAATATATGAATCAAAACAAGTATGTAATAAGTTTTTTTGATTATCAAAGTAACAAAACATTAGGAAATTAAGTTCAAATTCACATCTAAATTCCAAAAACAAAAAAGAAGTACAAACATATGATGCAAAAAATAGATTTGTCTTGATATTGAGAGACAAAAAAAGTACAAGGAGAGAAAAATCTTTATCATCTTCTTCAATGATCAAATTAGCATGTGTGTTGTACTTCTAGATGTATTTCCAAAACTTTGTAACAGACCATATGTCCGTCACAATTAAAAATAATAATAATAATAATGTTGACTTTTTGAATAAAAGTCAACGATTTTTTTCGAAAAATCGTTAAAAATCGTTGACTTTTTGAAAAAAGCGTTGACCACCTAATTCACCGCCTAGACACTAATCGCGGTGGTCCACCGCCGAATAGCGCCTAGGCGGTCTAGGCGCCGCTTTTTAGAACATGGCTCAAATCCCACTCATGTCATTGTAGTATTTGAGATATCGAACCACGGAGGTTAAGATTGAAACACCAAGAATACATGAAACTTCCTAATCTAGAGCAAATCTTTTGGGTTCTTATGTTTATGGAAAAGAAACAAATGCAAGAAAGAAAACAAAAGATAGAAGTGTTGGAAAATGAATTAACTATCAAGAAGATGATTAAAGAACAAACAATGATGATAAATGTTGAATTAAACACTATCCTAGAACATGGAATTCACAATTATGACTAATACACTCTCATGGCACTAATCACTTTGTTAATCACCAAATCAAGAACAAACCATCGTTTGTGATAATCACCCTAGACATCAACTATCGTTGGCTAGGCAAGAAAAGCTCACAAAAGGTTTGGTTCAAGCATTTCATCGAACACCTATCGGGAGTGAAATGCTTAAGCTCTAGCTTTGATTTCTCAATCCAAAACTAGCATTAAGAGCTAACCTAAGTGAAGAATCTAACAAGATGCAACCTAAATCATCATCATCTAACCATCAAGACAATTGACTAACAATGCCTAAACATTCAATGCACATTTATTCTTATAACATGAACACTTTCAAGTAGATTAGTTCACTCTCGTGACACTAATCATTGTACGAAACATCTAAAGTCAGCATCCACCGATCACTTAGATAATCCATAATTTACCACAAGTCGATTTTAGTCAACAATTCATCCTAAAGTCAGCATCCACCGATCACTTAGAATGAAAAGCATGCTTAGAAGTTTTCTAGACATTTCATCGAACACCTTGTGTGCATGAAATGTCTAAGTTCTAGAAATGATTTTTCAATTCAATCCTAGCATTAAGATCCTTCCTAACATGAGAACAAATGTTTATCTAGTCCTAATCATCAACAATCAACCATCAAACCATCAAAATCAAGCTAAATCTAAGATCCAACAAAAAGGGGTCTAAAACCTAAACATGAAGAACACAAGAGAAAAAAGACATAAAGATAGATAAAATTCATAAATAAAAGATAAGGGGTGAAGAAATCTTCTCTAGAGTGGCATATGTATGAAGAGCAATCAAAATCCCTCAAAAAGGAGTTTGGGTCGTGCCCAACTCATGGGAGAAGAAGACTTAGGTTTACAAATGTCTAAAATTTGCATAAATACACAAAGTGTTCGAACCGGGTCGACCCGAGACAAATCGGGTCGGATCTTGGACTGGGCAGAGTTGATATGTGTACACTAAATTAGCGATAACTCCTGGAATATTACTCGGAATGAGCTGAATCTTCTCGCATTAGAAAGCTAACTCAATTTCTCATGACTATCATCAAGATCTCAGATTAAACTGGGTAAGGGAAGGCTTCCATCCGACATGATATTTCAGCTGCTTCGGACTGCCTCTGCATTTTCCGACTGTGATATGTCTTCACTAACTCACCCGTAACTCCTGAACCTGACATTCGAATGACTTGATTCCAGATTCTGTGAACAGCTAACTCCCTTCTCTACAACTTCGATGAAGGTAATCCAAGCCGATTCGGATCGGAAGGTCTCCGGCCAGACACATCTTTCCGGCGCCTCGGATTGACTTTGCATTCTACGTTGGCCCATTTCTCCAAATATCATCAATTGTCTCCAAATCACCTAAAACCACTCCAAATGCATGCAAAACTAACTAGAACCTAATGCAAACACCTAATACTCTAATAAAGACCAAAATGCTATAAAAACTATGCAAGACACATGCATTAGACACAAAACACCAAATAATATGCATGCTAAAAGATGTAAAATATGGGATTATCAGTTTTCTATTTTGTTCTTTATATTATGCAATCTTAGTTTATGTCTTTGCAATTATTTTACCTTTACTTTTCTTTTCGAGATTGGTAGAAAAGTTCTCTCTGGACTTAGTTCTTAAAATTTAGAGACTTCTTTTTCCATCTCTAGCTTTTTATTTAATTACGTATTTGCTTTTAATTAATTCGTCGGTGAGTTTAAGGGCTCCATCGAAGGGAATCGGTAATGTTTGATAAGGATCATCGCGAGATAAACTTAGCTGAATTCTAGAACTAGTTCCTATAGATCGTTGTTAAAATCTAGTGTTATGGCCTAGAATCTGATATGAGGTCTTAAGTACCACCAAAAGTGCTGAATCTAAACACCCGAATTGTTCATCTATAAGAGTGTCTTGCGTCGTAAGATACGAAATCGATAGGAATGCAGCATTACCCGATCATGATGGATACATCGATGAGGACCCCTACCTGTCGTCGAATCGAACGATCTGCTAGTATCAGTGAAATCTTAGTGGGCTGGAAAGTGTGATACCCCAAGCGTTTAGCAACTGACAGAGGCCTCATGTTTATGCTTGTAAACACGAGTTGGTGGTGGAGGTATCAAATCTTCTCCGAGAATCTCTCGGGATACTTCTTCTCTCCAATCTTTTTCCCGTTGTCCAACTACCATCTCTTCTTCTTTCTCTACTGTAGTTTCTTCCCCTGGATTTATCAGGAAGTATGGTTCTTTGTAGGTCGTACCACTCATAAACTTGATTTCTTGTAGGTTATATGTGTTCTTGGAAGAAAGTTCATTCAGCTCCTTCACCGATGAGCGTGTATTTTTCCACTCATCCTTGGCCTCTCTCGTTTGAGAAAAGTGACAGTCGATTTTTCCCTTCAAATCCTCATAGATTTTGTCCATTTTGGCACTCAAGTCTTCCACATATTTTTTGCGAGATCCTTCAAGTCTTTGCATAATTTGCTTGATTCTTTCAAAATCTGAGATGGGTGAACTTGCAGGGAGTATGGGTTGGGATTGAACTGCTAAGATCATCTCGTAGATGGGCTGGCCGTGGCTCTGGAAATTGCTCCCGCGGTCAAACTGGTCATGGTCGCGGTTGTGTTGGCCAGACCCACGGCAAAACCTCTCCTGGCCGCGGTCGTGAAGGCTCCACCCGCGGCGGAGTAAGCTCTGACCGGAGCTCTGGATTTGGTAGGCTTCCACTGTGTTTGTCATCTTACGGTTGAGATGGTTTGTTCGAGCTTCGAAATAGTTCATGTCTTCCTCATCTTGAGGGTCATTTGGACTTCCCGAATTATCAAAACGACGCGTGGTGCGTAACTTATTCGGTCGTTCCATTCCAAAATAATCCACCATGAGTGTGAGATATTCTGGCTCTTCTGATTTCTTTTGTTTCTCTTTGGAACGTTGGAATTTGGCGAATTGTGTTTGATTGTTGATGCTTCTTGCAAAATTATTGATAAGGGTGCGAGCATCGTCCACGTATTTAGTGGCAAAATCTCCATTGCTTGCAGTGTCGAGTAAACTTTGTGACTCTGGGTCGATGCCTCGATAGAAGATGCTCATCAAGCCTTCTTCGGAAAATCCATGGTGCGAGCAATCTATTTCTTATTCTCTGAACCGCTCCCAAGCATAATAGAACGTTTATGTTTCCTCTTATTGGAAGTTTTGTATCTTATCTCTATAGAGATGGGTACGAGCTTTAGTGTATAAGCGACTTAGGAAAGCCACTCTACATTCTTCCCACGCAATGATAGACGCGGGTGTCAAGGTTTTCAACCACATGCTGGCTCTACCAATCAAGGAGAACGAGAAGAGTTTACACTTATAGTAGTTTCTATTTTATTTTATGGTTGAACAAATTTCTTCGAAAAGTTTGATATGATCTATCAGATGTTCCGTCGAGTAACCACTGAATTGTTGTTGTTTAACCAAATTAAGGTAGTGTAACTTAGTTTCAGAATCGCCATCCTCGGGAGAAAGCAGTTGAATAGCTATTCGATCCAAAAGGAATTTGTGAGGTGCGTCGGATTTACCAATTTTTTGCTCTCCTCTCTCGGCGTAATTCTACCTCGCTCACTGTTTCATTGTCATCATCGAAAAGATCAGCATGCTCGTTGTCACACGGATCCCCATCGTGTAAAGGTGGCGGATCACCAAGAGGCTCGGGACCTAAGTTTCGGTCTCCCATTGAAATATAACCCTAAAAAAATGCAAAAATAAAAACAAAAATAAGAAAAAGTTCTATGGATTTAAACAGAGATTCGCAAGAAAACAAATCAAAATCCCTGGCAACGGCGCCAAAAACTTGATGCGTATAAAAGTCTGCAAGTGCACATATGTGCGTTGTAGTACTTAGGGGTCGAACCACATAGATTTTGTTGCTTCGGTACGAATCAATCCGATACTTAAATCAAACTAGAACGAAAATAATTTTGAGTTGGTTTGTGTCACTAAAGTCTAAACTAAAGATTAAAATAAATGAGGTTGTAACAAATTAAACGGAACGCTAGGCATTTATGAACTCTTTAGGGATCACAGTCGATTATATTAAGCGATTGACTAAGATTTTTATGACGACTTTTTGTCGTTCGGTGGTTCTTGAACTTTGAACACTGACACTGTGTGTAGTCTACTTTCATACATCTCACACACCGATAACATTAGTACTCGACCGGTAGCTTTCGTCTCCGGCAGTGCCAAAAGTTATGGTGATACGCAAAAGTCGTTAACGCTTACAATCCCTCCACAAGTATACTTTCTTATCTTGTGACGGTTTTGCTCGTCTATCCTAGGTCAAGCATATCGATCCAGTACTTTCGTTGTTCTAAAAATATCTAAGTTCAATTGCAAAGATGATTAATCAAGCAAAAGCATTAACAATAAGGATATAACGAAGAACCCTAATCGAAGTCTTAATCTAATAGCTTAATAATAAATCGATCTTTGAGAGCCCCTTGAGAACCCTATGCCCAATGAGGAAACTATTCAATCATACTGTAGCAAAACATCATAAAGGTAATAAAGGATTGCAGAATTAAAGAGATAAGAAAGTAAGAACGAAGAACACAGATGAAGACGAAGATTGAATGAAGATCTCCTCGCGCCTCCACCTCTTCCTCGGTGTCGCCTCTCTCTCTTATGTCTTCTCTGTTCTAAAAATGATATGTCCCTTTAGAATGACCTAAAAAGAGCATATATAGCCTTCTAATTCGACGAGAACGTTTTAGCGCTTCATTAATAAGTGACGAGATCAAATTGGGCTTGAAACGGGCCTCGGGATCGAAACAGGAGGTGGCCACGGGTGCGGTCTCTCTGGCCATGACAAAATGATTCTTGGCTGTGGGTCGAGCTTGCCTGGCCGCGGCGGATCGGTAGTTGGCCGCGGGTCGTGCTCCTTCGGCCACGGTGAACTCTCCTTCGAGGCAACTTCAGCAGCCTTCGGTGCTTTGGGTATATTTAAGGTTCCAACCATTGGATCGTCTCCAATCCAATTGAATTTTAAAGCTGGTTGTCTCTACTTTGTTGTGTCCAAATTGTGGGTTGATCAGACGGTGATAAGGTCTTCATTGATTGCAAGACTTCTGACGGTCTGAGTTAATCCAAACACGTACTTTTATTCCGAAATGCACATTTTATCCCGAATTACCTGAAATGTCTTCTGAAATACTAAAGCAAGGAAATAACTTGAAAACTATTGAAAACAGAGTTAAAACACATGAAAAAGATATTAAAGTGATCCATAAAAAAAAAAGTCAAAAATCGGTGTTATCAGCCGACATGGAGTTCCATATGAAATTGTCACGGACAACAGTTCTCAATTTATCTTAAGAAGAATCGAAACGTTCTGCGAGAAGTGGAAAATACGACTAAGCAAGTCAATACCACGCCACCCACAAGGAAACAGACACGCCGAGGCAGCTAGTAAGACCATCCTTGACGGTCTGAAAAAATGCATCGACGCAAAGAAAGGTCGTTGGGCCGACAAACTCGAATGTGTACTATGGTCTCATCGAACTACCCCACGCCGAGCTACATGAGAGACACCTTTTCCTCCTGTCTATGGAACATAATGCATAATTCCACCCATGGTAGAATTTCCCAGAGTACGATGCAAACTTCTTCCCGGACAGGAAGGCCTCAACCACCTCATGCTTTTTGACGAATTGGATCTAATTAACGAATGGGGCGACCGAGCACTCATACGTATTCAAAACTACCAGCAGGCAACGACCAAATATTACAATTCCAACGTTCGAAGCCGAAAGTTCTACGAAGGCGACCTCGTCCTCCGAAAAGTGTTCCAGAACACAGCAGAGCGTAACGCCGGAAAACTAGGAGACAATTGGGAAGGACCTTACAAAATCACCAAAGTGGTTCACCCTGGAGTATACGAACTCGCCAACATATCCGACACTCCAATACCAAGATCGTGGAACGCGATGCACCTGAAAAGGTACTATCATTAAACCACCCTGTCATATCCATCAACTATGGGATGGCTTTATCCCTGCAAAGAGTACGTATGCAACTAATCTTCAAAAAGGTCAGGATGTCCTCTCTCTTAAAGGGGGGGGGGAGAGTGGGTGCGTATACTCCCATCTTAATAAACACGACCCGTCGCAAATTTCCAATTCGTTATCAATACAAATCAATTTTACATTCGATAATTTCCCATGTTGCTGGCCACAACGACGAATTTAAACAATCCACTACGGATTCTAACCACTATCCCTAGCGGATCAGGGTTCTAATACAATCCATATCGGATTAAAAGAGCGTTATATAAATTTTAGCCGGATAAATCTGGACCAGAGGAAGGAAAAGATATACCTCGACCAAACACTTCGTCATTTAACTATCGAGACGGGTACGTAAGACGAGTCTACATCGAAAACCCTACCGAACTAAAATCTAAACCTAGTTAGCATTTGCTTTACGACACACTGGTCCCAAACATCTCAGCGTGTAATACGAAACATGCCATCTCGTAACACGCCGTTTAGTATGAGATATTCGAACACGACCCAACAAATGACATATTAAAAACAAAAAAAAAACGAGAAAGATCAATTCCACACAGAGTCGGATAAAGCCGTCCATGCATACGTTCAAAGTATAACAAAAAACAAAACAAAGTCGGAAGGCAGTTTATAGGGAGCTAGCACAAAAGAAGAGAAACTACCTGGGCGGTTAATTTCCCCATCCTCGATAGTAAGACCGCCGAAACTAGGGACACACTCATTGGACCCAGTAGGATCGTCGACTCCAAGACTAGCAAATGTATTCTCAACTGGCTCGGTACCAAGGAGAGAACCCACATAATCTGTCGAAGCAGGAGAGAACTTTAGGTCATCTATTTAGAACGTGGCGAGCCTTTCAAATTCCTCATCCGCACCTATCAGCTCGTCCCTCCAACCATTCAGTTTCGACTGCTCGGTTTCGAGAGTAGGGACGTTATCCGTGAGAAGAGTCACAATTAGCTCCAGGTTGCGATTGACCTCCGCCAATTTGAGGTCTTTATCTTTGGCGGCCTTCAGCTCCTCGATCCTCGTCTCCACGTTAGAAAGACACCCTTTAAATTTTTTCGTAAGCTCCCGCCTCGCCGCCTTCCGAGCCTTTCTGACATTAGCCTCGTGAAGAGAATCCCTCGCCGCAATATGCCTTTTTAGAGAGGCGACCTCGGAAGCCAACCTAGTTTTAGCATCTGTCAATTGAAGACATGCGTCAGCATTTTTGGAAGACTCTTCTTTCAGAACTCTCATTTCTTCGGTCAAAACCTTCTTCTCTTCGGCAAAGGCTTTCCTTTCACCCTCAAAGGTAGATACCTTGGACGATGCCACGGCCAATTTATTTTCCACCCCATGAGCTTTCCCTTCAAAACCGTGGCATCCTTCCTTGCGTCGCCAACTTGACGAAGATCCCTTCGGACATAGCATCCAACTCATAGGTGGCCACCATCTCGTTAATGGAAGCCATAAACTACAAAGGAAATGAAGATGAGATGCATGTAGACGCTTAAAACTTATATATGTTTTAATATGTTACCTTGGTGCCGCGCTGAGACATGATGGCGTACATTTTGCTCCTCGCAAATAGATCTATCGGAAGAAGAACGACGACAGGACCATTAGTTTTTTAGAAAAGCGTGGCAAAAGCAGATGGGTCATTAACCACCAAGTCAGAGTGTTCGGTTTCGACTAAGGGAGGATTGCACGATTCTTCTTGGAAACAGTTTTCTAACCAACAACTGTTTTATCTCGATCGCTCTCCGAGGCAGAACGCTTACGCCTCGTCACCTCATCATGTTTAGTTAGAACAGATTTTTGAGGCGTCAGAACTGGAAGGAGAGTCAACTCAGCCTCTTTATCTCCATCAGTCAGAGCAGGAGGGTCGGCAGTTTTGCTTTCAACATCCTTGTTAGCAACCGGTTCATTAACGGTCGCATCAGAAGCCACCCCCTCAACCGCGGTTGTAACAACGTGATCGGGAGTCGCCTCAATAGCGGGTGGATTGGAGGCTTCGGCAGCTTGTCTTTCCTTTTCCTGCTTCTCCCTCTCTTTTCTTGCCTGAATCAACATTCTCTTAATCAGGGTCGCTTCGAGATCCTTGGAAGATGACGAATCTTAACTAATGGAAACTTCGACATGAAGAGCTCGAGCCTTCTCAACTCGCTTTAGGGAAAAATGCTTTCTCCAATGACCAGACTACACACATTATTTCGCAGCATGATAAGTAGGACTTTTGCAAGTCCCGGATCAATACCTCATTGTAGTATTTGAGGATCGAACCGAAGAGGCTAAGGTTGACACACTAAGAATGCATGAATCTTCCTAAGCTAGAGCGATGTTTTTGTGTTTTTCTATTTATGAACTAAAGGAAACAAATTGCAAGAAGGGAAAACAAAGATATAAGAGTTGGATCACGGACTAAGCTATCAAGGAGATGGGATACGATCAAACAACGAATCAATTGGAAGCATTGAACTCTATCCTAGAACATGGGATTCATAATTATGACTAATCCACCGTCGTGGCACTAATCACTTTGTTAATCACCAAATCAAGAGCAAACTCTCGTTTGTGATAAGATGATTAACAAGCATTGAAATCCAATCCCAATTAGTTCACTAATCACCCTAGACATCAACCATCGTTGGCTAGGCAAGAAAAGCTCACAAAAGGTTCTTGTTCAAGCATTTCAT
>PKML01072145.1:117084-136328 GCA_002933935.1 Eutrema yunnanense | reverse complement strand
GCCGGTGATTGGAATCCATGTTAAAACTCGGTCGGCGGCTACCTCAAACTTCGGGTCTGGGAACGTTTAAGATCTAGGGCGAACTAGAAAAAAATTTATCTTTATTTTGTTTAGTTATATTTTTTCCAAATATAACATATATACCATAATCAAATATCAAATTAGTTGTTTTAAGTCTAATTTAACATTAATTCTCGGCTAACCCTTGTAAATTTTGTTGATTTCTCTTTTAAATTTTTCTCAGCCACTGCAAATCCAGAAAATCCCAACAACCATGCTTCTTTCGAATCCCTTGTTATCTGTTAGTATTAGAATGTCATTCTCCTCGATGACTTTGAAATCGATTTTGGATTTCTCCAAGTGTTTATGACATGACTCCCACAGACGATCTTGTAATGAGTTTGAGTGTAATTATACGAAGAATCCGCATTTTCATGATTCGTTGATGGTGGATCATCGACTTCAACACAACTCCATTTTATGTTGTGCTCTTCCTCTTATCGAAAGCAGCACCAATAGAAACAACAACTGATTGCATCTACTGATGCAGCTTTTGATCAGAGGAAGAGCACAACGAAAAATGGAATTGTGTTGAAATCGTTGTTCAACCATCAAAGAATTATGAAAAGGCAGATTCTTCTTATAATTAATTACACTCAAAATCATTACATGAGTGTGGGAGTCAGGTCATAAAGACTTGGAGAAATCCAAGACCGTTGTCAAAGCCATCGAGGAGAATGGAATTCCAAGACAGACGGATAACTTGGGTTTAAGCAACGAAAACACAAATGTTTTGATATAAGCAGGACTATTGGGATTTTTTGGATTTGCATTGGATGAGAAAATTCACCAATTTAGAAAAAACCAATACATATGATACAATTTGGTAGTAGAAACTTAAAACTAAAAATACGTAATTGAAAATGCGAGAAATAGGACTAACCTTTGAATCGCATAGAATTTAAAAGCCTGAAAATAATAAACATCAAGTACATAAGAAAAACATAAACATATATGATGCGATGAGAAGTAGGACCGCAAAGAATTTAGGAAAACATGAAATAGAGAAGTATGTGGTCTTCGTCTTTGGAGATGTATTGTTACATGTGTAGTTTCCTAGATACTTGACTTAGAAAATTGAAGGATCTTTGTCTGATTTTTGGACTTGCTTCATTGCTAAACAATTATGTGTAAGTTGATGTGTGCATTGGTATTAATGGCCTTTGTAATAACAGAAACAAAGACGTAAAATTTAGCAAATGACCGGAAATTTCAAAAATTTAAATTTGAAATATCCAAAAGATGATAATTGATCATTTACCTATGATTTACGGATCCATGAATCTCTTTTTACCCATATTTTCTCCAGCAATACCATCATCAATAAAACAATCTTGTCATATGCCAAAACCCTAAGTTTCTCGGTTTTCTACTCTGATATTTTCCTACAACCCATAAAAAAAACAAAATGTTCAAACACATGAGATCAGAAATTGGAACCCAAACATAAACTCAAAGAATCAATCTTGTAACATACACTCAAATAATCAATCTTGTAACTCAGTTTGCCTCTTGTTAAACTCGTAAATCTTTGTCATTTTCATTCCTAACAAAACATAAATCCAAAACATACCACGATCAAACACGAACCATTTCTTACACATGATGAGTTAACAAAATTAATGGCCAAACCTCGAAATCGCATTATCCATTGATATCAAGATCATCCCTATTGATCCATATATATATTTAACCACCATCTTCTTTGATTTTTTCCTATGCATGCAAATCAAAAACAATAGAATCAATCTCATGAAAATGTGCTTTATGGAAATGATTTAACCAAATCTTGAAACTCATCTCTCGTAAAACCCCAACCGTCACTCTCTCATATTCATTACCCTCAACATCATCTAAATTTGCAAGTTCTTCATATGTTAGTCCCATTTTTACCTGGACCAAAATTTACACAAATATCTCAAAATTTAAACCCTAAAAATCCTCTATTTACTATCAAAACACACAAAACACCCACGAAAATATAGTAGCTGAATTTCACAGAGAATTATCAAAACTCAAACCTTTCCACGAAATTCTCCTTTCTCAGACGGCAAAATTCAAGGATGCAAACGTCCTTTAAACCTAAACCTCGGGCTGGAAAAAAAAATCCAAAAATCACTATCAAATCTTAGTTATATACAGAAGAATTAATTAATTAATATATCAAGAGAGAGAGGGAGAGAGACGTACAAACCACATAATGTACATAGATCCTGATCAAGCATGATGTTGATCATGTAGGGCTCCTAAAAGCTACCATAGATGAAAACATTGTGAAGCGTAGCAACGTAGCTACAATTATATTGTGTAGTTTGGCACAATTGTGGTGATGAAAACGTTTAAAAGAAATTATCATATTCATTTTCCTTGTAATAGAAATAATTATCAAAAAATCGTGTGTGGTGATGAAAGAGACTATCTGGTTGGTTTATTATATAAGGAAAGAAGTTTTAGTGTTGTTAGGTTGACCTAAAAAATATAAGAGTTAAGATTTTATGGAAAGTTTTGATAAATATAAAATATCCTATAGAATATCTCTTAGATTGGTTATATAAGTAAGTTAATTCCATTAGCTTTAAAGTAGAATAGATTTTAAAAATTTTGGTTTATTTAGAATACTCCATTATTCACTTTCCAATCTAAAGTATATGAGTCATCTAAACTTTTTAAATATATGGCAGTGTATTTACAAAGTCAACATGATATCATTTGATTACAAAATTGATTGTTAATACATTTATGAAGTTTTAATTGTATCTAGGTTTGGTTTGATTTGATCGATTAAGATTGGATTTTGGTCAAAGAGCTGGAAACAAAAATGTTGTTCCATGTGTTGAGATCTATCCATGGTAAAATATAGTATAATATTGGTAAGGAAGTATCTTTTCTTGAATTTGATGATTTTAACCCAACAACCACGTAATAATAAGTTGTGAGATAATAAGTTGGAGAGGGAGGAGAAGATAGAGATGTGTGACGAGGCTATAATAAATTGGATTTTATAATTACAAAAATCTGAGGGGTAAAAGGTTTGAATGATATGTTTTACACATGAAATTCGCTTCAAATTAAGTCAAACTCTTTGAAGTAAAATCAATTGTAAGAATCTATCAAACATGAATAACATAAGACTTGAATTGATTTATTCAAATTCTTACTCTTTTAATGAAGAGATTGTAAATAAAAGAACCAATAACACTAGATTTTAAACTCTTATAATGAATATATTTTAAATACAAGAACCAACAACACTAGATTTTTACAAAATATTTAAAATCAATCATTGAATAACAATTAATGGATTGTGGTTGGATTTAAATCTATTAAAAAACATGATTGAATAACACCCCATTAATGAAGAGATTGTAAATACAAGAACCAATAACACTAGATTTTAAACTCTTTTAATGAAGATATTTTAAATACAAGAACCAACAAAACTAGATTTTTATAAGAGATTTAAAATTAATCATTGAATAACAATGGATTATGGTTGGATTTAAATCTATTAAATAAAAATCATGATTGAATAACACCTCATTAATAAAGAAATTGTAAATACAAGAATCAATAACACTAGATTTTAAACTATTTTAATGAAGATATATTAAATACAAGAACCAATAACACTAGATGTTTATAAAAAAATTAAAATAAATCATTGAATAACAATGAATTGTAGTTGGATCTAAATCTTTTAAAAACCATGAATGAATAACACTAGATTTCCCAAATTGTTCCTTTTAATTATTTTAATTATGAAATTTTCTACATTGATTAGCTTGTTATGAACGTTTTATAATTAAATATCAATTTATTTTACAACTCCAACCGCCTCAAACGTTCAGCAGCGACAACATCATATGAATCATAAAACGCTTGAATCGCTTGGATTCGGCGACGGATCTCCTTTTTCTCAGCCGATACGATTTGGAATCGATCATAATCAGCAACATCAAATGAAGAAGAAGCGAGGAATGTCAAGTAAGTATGCTCTTGATGGTAATAGTGTGTTAGGTTTAGCTTCTATTGACATGCACAATAGCGTTGCATCCAACAAAATCATGCATGCTATGTATGCATTTACATGCACAATAATGATTTATATGATTTCAAAATTGTAGATGATAAAATAGAAATATAAGCATTCATGGAAAGATGAAAGGTAGGTTTTTGTGACTTCAAAATTGAATTTCAGATATTCACCAATAATTAGCGTATAAAATATGTATGTAGAACTTGATGTTCATCTTTTATCAAGGTTTTGAGGATTCCATTTTTTTCTTTAGGCATACTTTGATGATTCTGGGAGTTATACGAGTTCTAAATATTGTAGACATATTTGCAATGAGTTTTGCATAAGAACTTTAAAACAAATAGAGTCGTCATCTTTCGACATTAGTGCTTTCATGGAATGTCAATTTCCACCATAACTTCCAATTTCTACTTTCAAAAATATTTTGACTGTGTTTCGCTACATCTATGATCATGGCTCTTAATACTATGTTTCCAGGTTTCTTGTAAATGGGTGCTTATCATATGGGAATATTCTCCATGAAAGTCACACACCGATATCAACAATGAGTAGCAAGCATGAAAGCATATCACACAAAGGTTTCAAGTCATCACACCAGGTGACTAATATAATTTCAGAGACATCACCTGATATGCCAGCTACCGGTGATGTAGCATTATCGAGGTTTGTTTAAATATTTCTTACATTTTTCTTCTGATTATAGTTAAATAAAATATGTAATCATGGGTCCTTTAGTTTGAGTGTCCATGCTATGAATGAATTTTGCTCGGTGCAGCGCGATTGTGCATGACAACTCAAGTTTGAGTCATCTGGATTTAGTTTTTGTTTTGTGGTCGAAAACTTATATTTACAATGAGATACAACAAATTGTCGATTAGTATTGTTTTTTTGTCTTTTTAACTTAAGTAGTCTTATTAAAGTATAAAAGAGAGTTTTTTAATTAGTATAGATTTTCTAATTAGTATAAAATTGTCAATAAATGATCTTTTACAAAACCTAATTAGTTTAAAATCAAATAAACATATAAAATCTAATTTGTATAAACTCAAATTTGTCAATTATTGGTCCAAACCTAATTAGTATAAAACTTAATTAATATAAAATTTAATAAACATATAAAACCTTTATTTTTCAATAATAACTACATAATACTTTTACGATTCTACCTTATATTAGATTTCTAATATTATGGAGAATAACTTAAATCAGAAATGTGGTATAAACATCATTACACATATTGTACAACAAATCAACAAAATATTATCTTCTATCGAAAAATCTGAGAATTACAAACTCAACATATTTGAATCAATAACACTTAAATTAGATCTTATTTCTCATTTCACATTTTTATATTACAAAATTTAATCTACAAAAAACTTTATGGTTAGAATCTAGTTATTATTATTATAATATTCGGACGCCCACCAGAAATAATAAATTTAAACTATATTAATTTATATTAAATTTTGAAGAAAAAAAATCAATACTGTCTCTTTTTAAAAATCTGTTGGTTATTTGAATTAAGCAAACATTTTTTTTTAATTTTTAGTGTAAAAACAAAACTAAAAATATAGTAGTTTTTCATTTAATTTAGTTTATGAGGTAGTTTTTTCATTTTTGTTTATAATCATGTTTTGCTCGGTTAATAGTCTTGTCATATACTTAACAACAATAATTATTTTGAACTTAGTTCTCTGGCCCTAGACGACAATCATTTTTCATCTATAAATGATAATTTATTATTCTCGAACATTATTGTTTTTACAATCTTTAGAGATGCGTTAATGATAAGCTCAAATGTAATACCCTAAAGTACTAACAGTTTTGTCGATTGTAGTATTTAGGGGTCGAATCCACAGAGACTCAAGAATAACACAATATATTAAATATGTTCGAATTAAGCTAAGTAAATCAATAAAACAGGAGGCAATAAAGTAAATAAGAGTTGTAAATTCAATGGAGGAAGATAGGTTCAGGGTATTTCTCAGGAAATCAGAGAATGCAGGTAAACCAATTAGTCAGGGTTCAGATTAAGCGCGGTTCTTGAACTCAAATCACTAAAAAATAACTAACCAACTGTCGTTGAGAGAATTATCTAAATTTAAAACTCAGAATTTCAAATTTCTTTGCAAATTCTAAAGTCTAAACCAGCATTAAGTTCAAGCTTAATTTGTTCACAAAACAACTAAACCAAATCTCTTTGCAGATAGTTATTTTGCTAACCCTATGTTCTATCAGATTATCAATTGCACTGTCGTGCCTAACGGCTTAACCTAAGATCTAAGTTTCAGGTGATCAATCTAGAATTAGCTTTAAGAACAACCTATGGTGAAGAACTAATTCAGATTATGAACCCTAACAAACAAATTAACCTAACATTCAAAGAGATCCCTTATTGAGAACCCTAAACCTAACATGAGATCTACTCAGACATGGAGATTGAAACAAACAACATGATTGAATAAATTTCTGAAATTAATAATAAAAGAGAAAGTAAACAACAGTTCGAAATATTCTCTCGGACGAACAGAGTTTCAGACTTGTCTCCCTCAAAAGCTCTCAATCAAAAACAAAGTAGAATAAAGCGTGCCTAGCCAAAAAGTGGCTGAAAACCCTAATTATAATGATAAAACACGTTTTGAGGCTTCTTGTAATTATTAAAGTCTTCTGTACCAAAGTGTAAAATCTTCAAACTTGTAAAAACTCGAGATCCTTCTCTTCATGCGATCAGTATCGACCGACACCATAAGTGGTATCGATCGATACAAGGATTATGTGTCGTCTGTATCGACCAATACCAGGTTGTATCGCTCGACACAAGGACTTAAACTTGATCCTTCAGCTGCATGCTCTTGCTTAGCTCCAAAATGCTCTAGAATGCTCCAATATCTCCAATTTAGCTCCAAACATACCTAAACCTGTAAAGACTCGAAAAGACTCCAAAAATACTATAAAGACTCTATAAATAATACCTATATCATGGTTAAAAGCGGGTAAAAATCATGATATATCAACTCCCCCAGACTTAGCATTTGCTTGCCCTCAAGCAAACAGAAAGCTAAACAAGAGAAAGAGGTTTGAAAAACACGGAGACTCACTTGTTCTTGAAACACTGAAATTGCCATTTTTCTTAGTGCTCCACATATTACTTAACCAGTTACAAATCTAACCACCATGTACTTCTCCGTAGACATTCGCAGCTCCCCCATAATCCACACATAATTTCGCAGCATTGTCCAATAAAGCCCTCATCGCCAGTTTCATCGTTGTAATCAATGCCAAGAACCTTCTAGACTCTTTCCCATACAATATCATGACAAAAGAACCACCCAATTTTCACACTTTTTGGTATTGTTTCCTCTCCCCAAGACTTATTTCACATCATGTTCTCTTGCATATACATATTAAGGTTTGAGACGCGAGTATTGATGCCACCGAATCCCCGGTTCTCCCCTCTCTACGTATCAAAGGTGTAAGCGAATAATGGTATCACAGTAAATTTTCCTAACCTCGCTTCCAACCTTTGTGTGATCATTTCTTTTCAAGTAGAATAGTGGGATCGTTGGAAATTTTCCTAACCCTCTATTGAGAAGAAAATCATTTCATCTTTTCATGCTTTTATTTATTAACTTATAACAAGGAAGAGGAATACCATTACTTTCTACACATGGGTTCCTTTGTCAGATATGAATGATGAGTCAAGCTCTGTGAACATCAATCACATCGATGAAGTAGTGCAAAGAATTAGCTCATGCTTTAACGGACTCTGCTGGAAACATATGTGTCTTTTAGTTAATTGGTCAGCCTTTAGATTTTTCATATATATATATGATGTATTTGGAATATATATAATTAAAGAAAACAAAGAGTCATTAATCTACACAACATAATTAAAGAAAACTATGCTTAAAACAGCTAATTTGAAAATTGATTATGGTATATGTATATATGATGTATTTGGAATATATATAATTAAAGAAAACAAAGAGTCATTAATCTACACAAGATAGTTTTTTTTTTTTTACTTTCATGACTATTTAGCATAAATTTATTTAAATTAAGTTTTTACGCTATTTACTAATTTGATAATATATATAATTATGTGTCTTTTTCATAGATGAGATGCATTATCACTACATATTTTTATATTCCACATCATTTTCTTGGAAAATATAATGGTTTTTAGACATATATCATTTTTTTATATTGTTAGTATGATTTTATATGTTTATTGAGCACAAATCAAAATTTCTAATAACATGTACATAATTGATAATATACGATTCCATATGTGTTAGAATCTATTTATCAATATCTAACATTATTATTATTAGAGTTTTAGGACATGCGTCGAACATAGTTAATTTGAAAACTAATTACCATTAATTTTCTTAATTAAGAGTTAAAAGTTTCTAATTTTCAGAAACTTAAAGGTTCTTTTAACTCAAAAATATATAAAATTTTAGAGTGCATTTGGAAAACCTAAATGTAAAACTATACAATTTTTAAACCCTAAAATTTTAACCTTTGATGAGTCAAAATAACCTACAAGTTTTTTTAAATGATTTTTTTTTATAACTTTTAATTAAAACAGTTAATGAAAATTGACTGTCAAATTACATGTGTACGACGCATGTCTTTAAACTCTAATAATAATAATGTTAGAGATTGATGAATGATTTCTTACAAATATAAAATTTTATATCGTCAATTATCTATATCCTATCACAAAATATGATTTGTATTCAAGACCTTTTTGGCGATGAGAACCGATTTGCACTCCAAGTCCGACCCCAAACAAACAAATTCGTACCACAATGTCTCTCAACCATGTGACGGTGACCAAGTAGTGCTTTTACACCATCTAGCTAATTTAAGTGCATTAAATCACACAAACAGAGTTATCAATCAACATGTTAATTCTTCTTAAATGGTTCCTATGTCCATATTCGATTATAAGATGTTGATCTAAACAAGCAATCATGAATCAAACAAATATGTGTCCGTATTTTTTTAAAAAATTGGTATACTTGTGCATACCTAGACTCAACATACTAGAAGAATACAAGAAGAATATAGAGAAGGTTTTGATCTAGTTTTCACCTTGGCCAGTGGACAGATTCGCTGTCCCGGCTTTGACAGCTTGTCGTCACATGCTCCGAAGGCTAAAATCGCTTCTCCTTCAACCGGGAGCTAGATTTATGTATGCTTAGGATCTCTGCAAGGTTTTAGGTTGATCCAGATTATTTTTCCTATCCAAACAAATCAATTTGCCAGACTGGTTTGACCTATGCGGTGCGCAAAATGGTTCCAGTAAATCTAACACAACTCCCAAACTACAAGAACCAACGCAGGGATATTTTAAAATCATTTATATTAAAGGGTTAAGAATCTCCTTACCAAATATAAGCTCGATCGGATCACTATCAAACCTTCATGACGGTTTCTCCTCTCAATGATCGCAGATCCGCATTGCACTGATCAAGCCTGGGAAAATAACTATAACTTTCAGATCACAACTCTGAATAGAAAACCGCTTTCGATGTTGGCTATATTAGAGAGTCAAGAATGTACTCACAAAGTTTGAGATAATTTGGATCTGTTATTCCAATGCCTTCATCATTTCTACAAGAACAGGTATAATCAGTCTTTTATTTTGTTTATGGTGGATTGCAGTGGCTTTTTCTTCAAGTTGGAGGGTGACGGTTGGCTTTAGGGTTTCTCTCTACCACTTCTCCTCCATCTTGTGGCTCTCTTTAAATAGAGATGAGGAAATTATAAAGTTAGGGTTTTTAATGGTTTAATGGGCCTACGGGTTAGCCTTTTGGACTAAAAAAAACAAACCGGCCCATGTTGATAATAATAAATATTTATAATTATAATTATAATACTTATTATTATTATTATAATAAAAAATTTCTAATTTTTTCCATGATCTGACTTTTCAAGTTGGAGGGTGGCGGTTGGGTTTAGGGTTTCTCTCTATCACTTCTCCTTTTTGTGGCTGTCTTTAAAAAAATTATATGTAATATTTAAGATAAAAACATAAAAATTATTTGGGTTGAATAATATGTAAGATAATTTTTTTAAAAAAAAATTACATGATTTTAGCAAATATTAGAATGATAAGGAATGAAAAAAACAAGTCTAAATTTGCTTTGGAAAACAAATTCTATTTTATTATATGACTGTACTAAAATATAAATCTAAGAATCGTTTTTTAAAGAACAAACAAATTTTTCTAAAAACATTTTGTCTCTTCCTTTTCATAAAATCTGAACTCTCGTACACACGTATCAATTTCTTACATATTATATGTAACATATATAAATAAACAAACCACATTAACCACACAATTGTTCAGCAACGAATACGCATACTATTTGGTTATGTGGGCGGATCAAGGATTTGTTTTTTGTTTTATCGGGGCATAAGGATAATCATATCATTAATGACGCAGAGACAAGACCAGATTTTCTAGTTTGATGGCGTGTGAGAGAGCAAAGTAAAGTACGCATTGATTTTTGAGTTCAATGTTTGTTGAGTTCTTTTTAGAATGAGTAAATTTTAAATTTTAATTATAAAAAATTAATGAAAATTAATTATCAAATTAATTATTTTTGAAGAGCGTGAAAAATCTAATAATAATGTTAAAGATTCATAAATAATTTCTTACAAATATGTAATTGTACATTATCAATTATCTGCATCTTATCAGAAATTTTGATATATGGTAAAAAAACAGATAAAATCATACTAATAATATCCGAAAAATACAAAGTGTGTATATAAAAATTGGCTACTATATTTTTCAAAAAGATGAAGAATATAAAAATTGTAACTAGTGATATTGCATCTCATTTATGAGAAATGCACCCATACAATGATATGATAGCCAACTACAAACATAGCGGAAACATTCAAATTGGATAAATTCGTGTTAAATAATCACGATTTTTTTTTCCTTAAACTATCTTGTGTAGATTTATGACTCTCTATTTTTTTTTTTGTGCAACACTTACTTCTCATGAATTAAACTTCCATAATACAAAAAAAGGAATTAAACATCTTCTTTTGCTACGATAAACCAAATGAAAGACCTTAAAGTTTAAAACATATAGAACTTGATACAAAAACAGTGAATTTGAAACTAAGCTCAAATGCGTCGATAGAAATTTCACAGCAAAGTTGAATTGTTTGGAATTAGCCATCTTAACATGTGATGTTGAAACTTAATATTGTCTCTTCTGGTCCCGTGCAAACCGCTACGCAAGAAGACAAGTCGGTAAAGACATTCACAAGGTTTCCCGTTAAAAAGCTCGGGAGGAAAACACCTCTCAGAGAGACGGAAGTTGCTCGAATCACAATCCCTAATGGTGTAGGTGCGGCGGATTCGGATGGAGGAGGCATCTCTTGACGATGGTTGAACTGAAGTGGTGGAGGAACGGCGGGGCGGGAGGAAGGGTCGGCGGTGGATAAGCGAAGGAGCTTCATTAAATCCAAAACGATCATGACATCCTCCAGAAGATGGAGACCTGAATCAATCCCGACAAGATAGCCGAATATATTAACATCGATGAATAATAATAGGCTTGGAGGATGGGCCACCTAAGTTTAGATCTGGTGGGCTGCAATCCAAGGGGAGCATATTGGGCCAGACCCATTTTGCAGATTCACCAATCCCAAAAAGGGATTTCAAGATTTTGGAAGCTGAAGCCTATAGCGTCGGAGGGAGAGGTGTTAGAAGCCCTCCGGCCAGTCGGGAATATATGACAAGGAGGATGTCTGGAGGTGGTTGAAACAACCGGCGAGGCGTGTCTTAGGACCGGCGGAGCTTTTAGATTTGGTAATCCGGAAACTCGCCGGTGGAATTTGTCTTGAAAACACTAAGATCTAAATGTGAGAGTTGTCGAGGGTTGGACGCAGCAGGCGGCGTAGCTTGATGGACTGAATTCGGCGGCTCAGGTGGGTGGAGTATGTTCTGCAACGAGTCAGAGGCTCTACAGAGAGGCAGCAGTTGTCGCGAGCTTGAAGAGTTTTGAGCAATCGTCACCGGCAACGAAGCTAGACGGCATAGATGATGAACATAGCGGTAACGGGTCTCGCCGGGATTCTTCGAGGAAGTGAATGGACGGAGGTTGGAATGTAGGAATCCGCGGCAGAAGAGATCTTGCTGCCGGAGATAGTGACACCGGCAAAAAGAGTTATGGTTCTTCACGAGGCTGAAGATCCCGAGAAGGAGGAGTTGCGCCGGTTAGAAGGATGAGGATTGTCGCCGGTGATTGGAATCCATGTTAAAACTCGGTCGGCGGCTACCTCAAACTCCGGGTCTGGGAACGTTTAAGATCTAGGGCGAACTAGAAAAAAATGTATCTTTATTTTGTTTAGTTATATATTTTCGAAATATAACATATATACAATAATAAAATCTCAAATTAGTTGTTTTAAGTATAATTTAACATTAATTCTCGGCTAACACTTTTAAATTTTGTTGATTTCTCTTTAAAAAGTTTCTCAGCCACTGCAAATCCAGAAAATCCCAACAGCCATGCTTCTTTCGGATCCCTTGTTATCTGTTAGTATTAGAATGTCATTCTCCTTGATGGCTTTGAAATCGATTTTGGATTTCTCCAAGTGCTTATGACATGAATCCCACCGACGATCTTGTAATGAGTTTGAGTGTTATTATACGAAGAATCCACATTTTCATGATTCGTTGATGGTGGAACAACAACTTCAACACAATTCCATTTTATGTTGTGCTATTCCTCTTATCGAAAGCAGCACCAATAGAAACCACAACTGATTGCATCTACTGATGCTGCTTTCGATCAGAGGAAGAGCACAACGGAAAATGGAATTGTGTTGAAGTCGTTGTTCCACCATCAAAGAATTATGAAAAGGCAGATGATTCGTATAATTAATTACACTCAAAATCATTACATGCGTCTATGGGAGTCAGGTCATAAAGATTTGGAGAAATCCAAGACCGTTGCCAAAGCCATCGAGGAGAATGGCATTCCAAGACAGATGGATAACATGGGTTTAAGCAACGAAAACACAAGTGTTTTGAAAGAAGCATGACTATTGGGATTTTGTGGATTTGCATTGGATAAGAAAATTCACCGATTTAGAAAAAACCAATATATATGATATAATTTGGTAGTAGAAACTTAAAACTAAAAATACTTAATTGAAAATATGAGAAATAGGACTAACCTTTGAATCGCATAGAATTTAAAAGCCTGAAAAATAATAAACATAAAGTACATAAGAAAAACATAAACATATATGATGCGATGAGAAGTAGGACCGCAAAGAATTGAGGAAAACATGAAATAGAGAAGTATGTGGTCTTCGTCTACGGAGATGTGTGCATTAGTATTAATGGCATTTGTAATAACAGAAACAAAGACATAAAATTTAGCAAATGACCGGAAATCTCAAAAATTTAAATTTGAAATATCTAAAAGATAATAATTGATCATTTACCTAGGTTTTACGGATCCGTGAATCTCTTTTCACCCATATTTTTTCCAGCAATACCATCATCAATAAAACAATCTTGTCATATGCTAACAAAATCCCTAAGTTTCTCGGTTTTCTACTCTGATATTTTCCTACAACCCACAAAAAATCAAAATATTCAAACACATGAGATCAAAAATTGGAACTCAAACGTAAACTCAAAGAATCAATCTTTTAACATACACTCAAATAATCAATCTTGTAACTCAGTTTACCTCTTGTTAAACTCGTAAATCTTTGTCATTTTCATTCCTAACAAAACAAAAATCCAAAACATACCACGATCAAACACGAACCATTTCCTACACATGATGAGTTAACAAAATTAATGGTCAAACCTCGAAATCCCATTATCCATTGATATCAAGATCATCCTTATTGATCCATATATATATATATATTTAACCGCCATCTTTTTTGATTTTTTCCTATACATGCAAATCAAAAACAATAGAATCAATCTCATGAAAATGTGCTTTATGGAAATGATTTAACCAAATCTTGAAACTCACCTCTCGTACAACCCCCAACAGTCACTCTCTCATATTCATTACCCTCAACATCATCTAAATTTGCAAGTTCTTCATATGTTAGTCCCATTTGTACCTGGACCAAAATTTACACAAATATCTCAAAATTTAAACCCTAAAAATCCTTTATTTACTATCAAAACACACAAAACACCCACGAGAATAAAGTAGCTGAATTTCACAAAGAATTATCAAAACTCAAACCTTTCCACGAAATTCTCCTTTCTCATGCGGCAAAATACAAGGATGCAAACGTCCTTTAAACCTAAACCTCGGGCTGGAAAAAAAAATTCCAAAAATCACTATCAAATCTTAGTTCTATACAGAAGAATTAATTAATTAATATATCAAGAGAGAGAAAGAGAGACGTACAAGCCACAGAGTGTACAGAGATCCTGATCAAGCATGACGTTGATCATGTAGGGCTCCTAAAAGCTACCATAGACGAAAACATTTGCTCCGATTATATTGTGTAGTTTGGCAATGTTGTGGTGATGGAAACGTTTAAAAGAAATTATCATATTTATTTTCTTTGTAATAGAAAAAATTTTCAAAAAAATCGTGTGTAGTGATGAAAGAGACTATCTGGTTGGTTTATTATATAAGGGAAGAAGTTTTAGTGTTGTTAGGTTGACCTAAAAAATATAAGAGTTGAGATTTCATGGAAAGTTTTGATAAATATAAAATATCCTATAGAATATCCCTTAGATTGGTTATATAAGTAAGTTAATTCCATTAGATTTAAAGTAGAATAAATTTTTAAAAAATTGGTTTATTTAGAATACTCCATTATTCATTTTCCAATCTAAGGTATATGAGTCATCTAAACTTTTTAAATATATGGCATTGTATTTACAAAGTCAACATGATATCATTTGATTGCAAAATTGATTGTTAATACATTTATGAAGTTTTAATTGTATCTAGGTTTGGTTTGATTTGATCTATTAAGATTGGACTTTGGTCAAAGAGTTGGAAACGAAAATGTTGTTCCATGTGTTGAGATCTATCCATGGTAAAATATAATATAATATTGATAAGGAAGTATATTTTTTTGAATTTGATGATTTTAACCCAACAACCACATAATAATAAGTTGTGAGAAAATAAGTTGGAGAAGGAGGAGAAGATAGAGATGTGTGACGAGGATATAATAAATTTAATTTTATAATTACAAAAATCTGAGGGTAAAAGGTTTAAATGCTATGCTTTACACATGAAATTAGCTTCAAATTAAGTCAAACTCTTTCACGTAAAATCAGTTGTAAGAATCTATCAAACATAAATAACATAAGACTTGAATTGATTTATTCAAATTCTTAGTTGAATAACAATGGATTTCAAACTCTTTTAATGAAGAGATTGTAAATAAAAGAACCAATAACACTAGATTTTAAACTCTTTTAATGAAGATATTTTAAATACAAGAACCAACAATACTAGTTTCTTACAAAATATTTTAAATAAATCATTGAATAACAATTAATGTATTTTGGTTGGATTTAAATCTATTAAAAACCATGATTGAATAACACTCCATTAATGAAGAGATTGTAAATACAAGAACCAATAACACTAGATTTTAAACTCTTTTAATGAAGATATTTTAAATACAAGAACCAACAAAACTAGATTTTTATAAGAGATTTAAAATTAATTATTGAATAACAATGGATTATGGTTGGATTTAAATCTATTAAAAACCATGATTGAATAACACCTCATTAATAAAGAAATTGTAAATACAAGAATCAATAACACAATATTTTAAACTCTTTTAATGGAGCTATATTAAATACAAGAATCAATAACACTAGATGTTTATAAAAAATTAAAATAAATCATTGAATAACAATGGATTGTAGTTGGATTTAAATCTTTTAAAAACCATGAATGAATAACACCCCATAAGATTTCCCAAATTGTTCCTTTTAATTATTTTAATTATGAATTTTTCTACATTGATTAGCTTGCTATGAACGTTTTATAATTAAATATCAATTTATTTTACAACTCCAACCACCTCAAACGTTCAGCAGCGACAACATCATATGAATCAGAAAACGTTTGGATTCGGCGACGGATCTCCTTTTTCTCAGCCGATACAATTTGGAATCGATCATAATCAACAACATCAAATGAGGAAGAAGCGAGGAAGGCCAAGTAAATATGCTCTTGATGGTAATAGTGTGTCAGGTTTAGCTTCTATTGACATGTACAATAGCGTTGCATCCAAAAAAATCATGCATGCTATGTATGCTACATGCACAATAACGTTGCATCCAAAAAAATCATGCATGCTATGTATGCTACATGCACAATAACGCTTTATATGACTTCAAAATTGTAGATGATAAAATAGAGATATAAGCATTCAGGAAAAGAAGAAAGGTAAGTTTTTGTGACTTCAAAATTGAATTTCAGATATTCACCAATAATTAGCGTATATAATATATATGTAGAACTTGATTTTAATCTTGTATCAAGGTTTTGAGGATTCCATTTTTTGCTTTAGGCATACTTTGATGATTTTAGGAATTATACGAGTTCTAAATATTATAGACCTATTTGCAATGAGTTTTGCATAGGAATTTTGAAACAAATAGGGTCGTCATCTTTCGACATTAGCCCTTTCATGGAATGTCAATTTCCACCATAACTTCCAATTTTTACTTTCAAAAATATTTTGACTATGTTTCGCTAAATCTATGATCATGGCTCTTAATACTATATTTCCATGTTTTTTGTGAATGAGTGCTTACACTACAGGAAAATGTCGTATATAGAGCACCACATAAACACTATAACAGGATACCATAGCGTTATCGCAAACGTTCCATCTTCGCCCGTTATAATAGGTCTGGCGCTTTAGATAGCGTTTTTTCTTTATGCTAAGCTAGTTATTTTTTCCATGGCATTTACTAGTTTTGCAATTGTATATTTTATTGTTCATTTTAGTAAATTTTTGCTGGACTATTTTGATTGGGATATGTTATTTGTACCTAATTAATTTATTTACTTTCTTATATTTTGATCATTAAAAAAAATATTGATAAGAAGCAAATGTTATTACTAAATAAAAACACCATAATTAGATGACAATAAAATTACAAAAACAAAACAAAAATTTGTTCTGCACTAACTGCACAAATCAGCCCGAATTAGAAGCAGACTGATTCAGAAGATGATAAAAACAAACAGTAGAGTGGCACTTAGCAGTAGCTCGTCACCATAACCCGTCGAATTGTATAACTCCTGAATCGCAGAAACATAAACAATCTTGAATGGTTGCAACACTAAAAAACAATAATTAACAAATGGATGAGCATTATGCAATTACGTACCAGAACTTGACCCTTCTTGTAATATTTGGCGGAACTGCTCAAATTTTCCTTGTTTGAAGTACTCTCTCTTCACAAGATATATAAAAGAGATTAAACCCAAATTAGAACAAACATAAATCATTTGAGACACATGACAAAATCATAAAAGCTGTAGAACTTGGACAATCATGCTCGTAGAAGTTTTCATAGGAAAGAGAAAGAAACAGAAGAAAACCTACCAAGTCTAACCAGCTGCTGAAATAACCCGGTTCAAAGACAGTCAGACAGTTTACCTCTTTCTCTCCTCCGCTCAGCAATGAGAAGATGGCTCATGTATATGAATGTTTCATCATTGATACACTCCCAATATGCCACATCGTTCCTTGCTCTTTCTCTCACATTTAATAGCATCAGACGAACATAAACAAAGATCTTCTCTTCCCTCCCACTCGATCCTGAAATTGGGAAACAAAGGAGATTCAATGCAAGTAGCCTGTCTAAGTTAGAAACAAATCAAACAATCTCAACCAGCTGAACCATGTTCATCCTTTTAGAAACTGCTGCCGATTCCATATCCATAAAAGATAGAACAAACCTTAGAATGGCCCAACGAAGCTGCGACATGGAGGATAGAGCAACCGTCTTCGTTTCTGAAATTCAGCACAAAAACTTTATAACATATTCTTTAACTTCTATGAACTAAAAAACAAAATGGGACACCTTGACTAATTTTTTGAGAAATTAAACTCACAACTCTCCTCCATCATAGTATCCAGTGAAAATAAAAACATAGCAACCCTGCATTTCAAATCTAGCTCGTATAAAAATCACGGAAATCTGCTTGAATTCAGAAAAATGATGTATGATTAACTTACTTTCTCAACCCAAGCTTCTTTAAACTCCACGATGTAAGTATGTTGAATCCGCGCAAGTAAAGCCAGCTGCCCTTTCACTAATCAGGTAGAAACAAATTCTGGAATAAATCGTGTTGGAACTTGGAATCTGGAAAAGAAGTTTAGATTACCTCTTGATGAGTAGATCTCCAAAACAAGCTTATCTGATCTTCTTCAAAACAAACGTAAAACACCAATTCCAAAAACGAGTAAGCTAAATGGAGGAAATCGCTGGAAGAATCTTCAGATAAGAGAAAAAATAGACAAAATGGAGAAAGCAATACTTCTTTTTCAGCCTAAAAAGAGACAAAATCTGCACCCGTTACTCTCACTCTCATTATTTCTCCTGCAATGGCATAATACGCAGAGAGTAAGAGCAGATTTTCCCATAAAATAAGCAATTCCAGTTAAAAGAAAAAAAGAAAATCCGAGACATAATCTAAAGATCCATCTTTAAGGGGTTTTAAATCCTTACCGATTTACTAGAGATTCTAAGAAGAAGATGAAGTGATTGTATATTCTCCGAAACAATTTGCTAAATCAGAAACCCTAATCAAGCATACACACAAGTGATACGACTATGTACAAACGAAATTTTGGGGAAATCGGGAGGCTCGTAGGTTTAGTGGACACTGAATAGGAAGGTTCTGTGTAAGCTTTAACCATGACTAGGGTTCGAATCGGTCTGCTCCGACGCGTCTCCTCGGGAGGCTCGTAGGTTTGCGACGCGGAGAAGGAAGGATCGTGAGATCGAAATTAGGATTTTGTATTGTGAGAAGGAGAAAAGGAAAGTGAAGCCATTAACGAATTTAGGTGATGGGATGAGACTGTGAGAATAAGAAATAGAACGATGCAGAGCTTAATCGTCGCC
>PKML01072145.1:83049-102039 GCA_002933935.1 Eutrema yunnanense | reverse complement strand
ATTCGCAAAGAGATTTGGAATTCCTAGGATTTAGATTTAGATAGTTTTCGCAACGAGAGTTGGTTAATTATATCTTAGTGATTTGAGTTCAAGAACCGTGCGTAATCTGAATCCTGTTAGTTAGTTAGTCTGCATTCGTTGATTTCCTGAGAAAAACCCTGGGCCTATATTCTCTCCATTGATTTATAACTCTTTTAATTTCTGCATTGTTTTATTTTACATCTTCTGATTTAGCTTATTTCGAATCTATACAATCTATTGTGTGAAGTCTTGAGTTCTTGTGTTCGACCCCTGATTTACTGCAGCAACTGCTTTAGTACTATTTAGGGTATTAAATTGAGCATATCAATCTGGCTTCACGCATTCCATGTAATTCCAGGCGAAGATCTTTGTTTCCAGAAACTTGAGAAGCCGGAGAACCATTGTTACGTAAGGGATTGTCGACATCAGAATCTCTTCTCGGTGAATCGTTGCGGTTTCTTTTCGGAGCAGCACCATTAACCTCACATGCCTAGGCTCCGGAGTGATGATTGGTTTTGTCCAGATTGTTTCAGGTACGATTTGGATGAACTGTATCCTTTGCATTAACCGGTTCCATCTCACCTTGCTCTCTTCTTTGCATACGTTCCAGTGTACGTTCCTCTTCTGTCAAAACAGGGCAATACCTTTCTTCGTGAGAGATACGTTTGCATGTAAAGCAGTAACGATGCAGCCCTTCATAAAAAAAAGTAACTACACCAAGGTTTTTGTTAGGGAATCCAACTCTACGCTAAAAATGCAAGGGCAGTTATGCGTTTACCGTTACTTGAAAACGCGCCTTTTTGGCATCAATTTCAGCAACCAAGCTCATAGCTTTTCCAATCTCGGTGAAAGTGATATCGTTCCAGAAAAATGTCGGAACACCTGTCACTCTTACCCAGAAGGTCATTGTGTTGGGAAGTCATCACGAGTTGAAGGTTCCCATTCACTCTTATCGTTCCAATGAGAAGCTCTATTTGTTAAAATGGCATGGGCGCTTATTCAAGGCCCTAAGGAGATCTTCTTCCTCATCAAAATCAAACCGGAATCTTCCATTGCCCAGGTTCAAACCACGCACTCTTCCTTCCACATCCCAGATCATCGACCTAGGCATGAAGGTGTTAAGGGCGTCAATGCTTCTTTCCTCCGTATGGAACATCCTTCCAATGAGAGTCTGCTTGAACTTGTCCGACACAGCCGACAAATCACAATATGAGATTCTGATGATCTCATCCTCCACAATCAGTCGGCGACAAGTCTGATTCGAGTTCCCTCCTCGGCGAAAGTTTCCAGAAAAGTTAATCATGATTGGGTCTAACGTTACGAGAAAGCAAACAACTAAGATCCACAATTTCGGGGGAAAACCAATCGTAGGAAGGGAAATCGCAGATCTATCGTCGTATCGTAGCACAAGGGCTAGATAATTCACAAAAACAGGATCATAGCTAGGAGCTAGAAACGAAAATAATAGCAACAACTGGAAAAACAGGGTACAAACTCCTCCCAAAACCAAACCAAGCCACCGAGAGAAGATATCGATAGAGCTCTTACGGAGCGTATTGGTGAAGCGGAGCGGAGAAGTACTCGTATGATGTGTTGCCTATTAGTATTCCCGATGGCTGAGATTCACCCTAAGAATTAATCGCAAAATTCCTAAAGTGGCACCTCATTTTTTGTCCGAGGAGAGCTAGATTAGCTACAAGTAATCCTTTTCTTGCTTAGATTTTAAACTCTTTTAATGAATATATTTTAAATACAAGAACCAACAACAATATATTTTAAAAAAATATTTAAAATAAACCATTGAATAACAATGGATTGTGGTTGGATTTATATCTATTAAAACCCATGATTGAATAGTACCCCATTAATGAAGATATTGTAAATATAGGAACCAATAACACTAGATTTTAAACTATTTTAATGAAGATATTGTAAATACAAGAACCAACAACACTATATTCTTATAAAATATTTAAAATCAATCATTGAATAACAATGGATTGTGGTTGGATTTAAATCTATGTAAAACCATGATTGAATAACACCCTATTAATGAAGAAATTGTAAATAAAAGAAGTGTACCTCTCCATGAAGGGGGATGCCCTCCCTTAATGACACTTTAATGAACAAGAAAATGTCTCCCCGATCCCGACTAGGGAAAAAAAATCCATACGTGTGAAGTACATTCCTTAGTTTCCATGGAGAAAAGTGTAGCTTCACCTTGCCCGACAACATGGTGGGCACCGTTGGGTAACGGCGAGCATTCCTTTGCCAATTATAGTGAAGCGCCTCCCATCCGCATAATCAGGGTGTACACCGTTAAGTAACGGGAGTATTTCTTTTAATATAGGGGAAGGGACCTCGTTGAAACTTGTGTACCTTAGCGTTGGTGGGCTCTAGCTGGTTGTGCACCGGGGAACGATTGATTCTCTGGAAACAATTCTGTAAGTTATCCTTTTTATTCTTTGATGATGCATTTATTACAAGGATTGTCGTTGAATTGTTTGCCAGGTCGTCATGTTGATTGGGCCTTATCCTTCCAATGTTGTCGACTCCTCTTTGGACTTGCTCTGTGCCCCCCGATGTACTGCTTCTCTCCTCTTATTGTTGCGCTTTATCGCGGATATCTCTCTTGTCGCATGCACGGATCATTTATGGTCTTCCCCGCTCGCCCGCCTTCATGGGTCCGCTATCAACAAGGCTTCCCATTTTTCCATTTGGGCCCGACTATTAGACCCACTTGACTTGGACATTTCTGATTCATTAACGCGTGCCCTTCCCCATTACGCGGTTCTTCAGTTTCCTCTTGCTCCTCCTCACGTTTAATCCGCTCGGGACTTGCCATGTATCGCATTCGGGCGGTTACGCATTCAAATTCTTCAATTTCCTCCAGATTCTTTTGTTCTCAACTTGACTTTATTACAGTGGCTCCTCTTCAATCATTTTTTTCTCATTTGTGGTTTTGACTTCCTACTTCCTATATCTAGCCTAATTTTCTTCTTCTCTGCTTGTTTGTTTTCGATTCCTAGCATCTCATCAGCTTTGCTCGCACTACAAGAATACAAGCGATTTTCGATGGCCTTTTCCGTCGGAAATCCGTTGGAAACAGCCCTTTCCGACGGGAAATATTTGTCGGTTCCAGCTTGTCGGTAATTAGTATCCATCGGAAATCCGTCGGACTATTCCGACGGAAATTGATCGTCGGAAAAGGGTCGGAAAATTCCGACGGATTATCGACGGCGACGTTTCCAACGGATGTAAGGTCGGTACAAATCGTCAGAACGCCGTCGGAAACCCCATGAGATATGTTTCCGACGGGATTACGACATCCAATATTTCCGACGGGTTTTCCGACGGATTATGTTCCGAGGGATTTATGACAGTTTGCGTGTCGACGGATTTCCGACCGATTTTCCGACGGATTACGTTCCGACGGATATTGGATTTGAGTTTTTTTTTGGAAATTATTTAATTAATTCTAATTTAATAATTAGAAATAAATAATTTAAATGAAAAGAAATTAATTAATAAAAATTCATTATCATAAAAAAAAATAATTCGTTACACAAAATAATTTAATGTTAAAAAAAAACATTAATTTTAAATAGTTGGAGAGTTGTTGGGATCGTAGGGATTGTTAGGACGAAAGAGATGGGGGAAGGCGTTCTGCATGATCTTCTTAAGCTCGGGGTGGGCGGACTTTAGCTCGTCGACCTCCTCGTCACGGTCTTTCACCGTTTGGGTGACCCTCTCGATCTCGTCTCTGTACCCCGAAGGAGACCGAGGAAAGGAAGAAGACGATTCCTGGGTCGGAAGTCCGCCTAAGCCAGCGAATCGACCTTTGACTTTCCGAGTTTCCTATGAAAATAAAACATCAAAATAATGTTAGTAATGAAATTTGGAAAAAAAAGATAATTGAAAAGAATTAGAAACTTACATTGAGGACAATGTCGTTGATCTCTTCCCGGGGTAACTCGTTCGAGGACGACGATCCATCGAGAGTGAGCTGCGAGATTCCAACTTCTTGTTCCCGATCCACCTTCTTCTTCTTGCACTTCGCAACGAGCTCACGCATGCCGAGATCCTGTATCACACCAGTTTTTTTGTTGGTGTTCCTCTGCTCGATCACTTTGAGGTAGTCGGGAGCTACGCCGTCTCTCTTCTCCTGTAAAATCTTGTTAAATAAATAATAATAGAAACGAAAATAATAATTAAAATTTGAAATTAGACTTACCATTTCCATTGCATCCCGTTCGACGGTCTTTGCGCCGCCGTTGTGAATGTACATCCCCTTCCCTCCTCGTTCGCTCTTCCGGTTCTTTGTGTTTGTTTCGGAGAGCTTCTTCGTCTTCGGCTTGCTCCAATAATCGCAGAAGCCCTTCCATACGTCGTCGTCGAGGTCCTTCGGCTTGGCTTGGCCTTGCCGTGCTTCCACTTCTGCTTCCACTCGTACATGTGGTTCGAGTACGAAAGCGCATCATACTTGTCGAATTGGGCAAGTACTTCCCTCGTAAGGGAATGGTGCCACGTGAATTCTTGCTACATTTTTTTTTTTTAAAACGTAAGCTAGTATTCGAAATTAAAATTGACAAAATGAACTAAAAAAAAATACAAATCGAAAATTATATTACCGCGAATCTACGGTGCCACAAGTCCTTCTCGTCTTTCGGTATTTTCGAGTACTTCTCGTGCGGTTTGTCCAACAAGTTGTGGAGCATCCGCAAGATCGACTTGGTTATCTCAGACGAAAACTTAAACCTGAAAATATTAAAAAAAAAGAATTTGGTCCGTTTAATTAAATTCATAATCTAAAAAAATTGAAATAATAATCAAAATTTCACTTACCATGTCCCTTCGTCGAACTTGGGGTCGAGGCGGATGCAATGGCTCCGGTTGGGCTGTTGGACTAGTTGCTCGATGCTAATATGGCTCCGAGCTTCGGATTGCTGTGACTCCAGGACATGAGTTCTCGAGCTCGATGCGTCACGAGGCGTAGCCCGAGAACCCCGGGAACGGCGGCCTTGGGAGCCTCCACCCATATGTAGTGCGTCCTCGTTATTCTTGCGGGAAAAACGTAAAATCGTTAGTACGTTGAAATATAAATATTCCAAAAATTCCAGAAATTTTCTGAGAAATGCAAAATTTCCCGAAAAATTCAAAATTCCCGAAAAAATTCTAAATTTCCTAAAATTAAGAAAATTTCCCAAAAATTCAAAATTTCCCGAAAATTTCAAAATTCCCGGGAAATTTTCAAACTTTCACGAAAATTTCAAAAAAATTTCCAGAAAATCCCGAAAATTTCAAAAAATCATAAAAAATTCATAAAATTTTCAAAATTTCTACAAAATTCAAAAATTCCCTAAAAATTCAAAAAATTCCTAAAATTTCATAAAATTTCAAAAATGTTTTTTATATAATTATTCATATTTTTTTATAAAAACGTTTTTTATATAATTCTAATAATATTTATACCAAAACGTTTTTACAAATTTATAAATTACTAAATCTAAAATTATATATTACAAAAACGTTTTTAATTAGTAATAAATTCTGAAACAATTAATTATAATTTTCTAAAACCCTAAAAATATACAAAAATGTTTTTTAAAATTCTAAAAATATATAAAAATGTTTTTAAACATTTTTCTAAAAATCAAAATTAACAACCTAATATTTATATAAAAACGTTTTATATAATCCTAATATTACAAAAACGTTTTATATAATCCTAAAATTATATATACTAATTTTCGAAATTATACAAAAATTCTAACAACCCTAATAAATTCTAAATAATATTCCCTAATCTCATAACCCCTAATATTTTATTCCCAAAATCTAACAAATTCTAAATTCTATTCTAACAATTGTAATTAATAATTTAACAATGAAAATGAGTGATTTTTTGAAAATTAGAGGGACTTACATGTTGAGATCCATGAGGATTGAAGAATTAAAGCTTGAGAAGAGGATTGAGAGGAGAGATTGAGGATTTAGAAACGTTTTTTCGCAAGAACAGGAGAGAGAGAAGAGAGAAAATCAAACGAAGAGAGAGAGAGAGAGGAGAAAAGTGAAGAGAAACTAAACCGTATCTCGGAAATATTTGGATTTCCGACGGCCATATCCGTCAGAAATCCGTCGGTTTTTATTTTTTTTTCATTTAGGCGGTTCAGTTTCCCGCGGTCTCGAAAAAACCAAAGTCTTCCGACGGATTTCCGACAGATGTACGAATATACGATATATTCCCTGCATGCGTTGCTATTGCTCAGTAAACAGACACGCATCATAAGTCCCAGATACGTCGGAAATCCGTCGGAAATTTTCGACGAATTTAGGGTATATTTGGGGTTTAGGGTTTAGGGTATGGTTATATGAGTTAGAGACACGTAATGTACATGTTTCAATCATAAAATAAGAAATTCATCAATGTTAAAGACTTTGCATGAGTTTATAACTTATACAACATCAAAACCTATACATTTCACATAAATCAACTATACCTTATATAAACAGTTTCATGTAATTTTCTAAATTCTATATAACACATTTATATAGACTGTCTGACAAGTTCAAACTATTGTATATACATCATACAATTGTTTGTAACCAATTTCTCAACAAAAAAACCTATACCCTAAACAACATTTTTGAACAGCTTCCGACGGATATGTGGGGTAAACATGATGTAAACATGTTTAATAAAAAACAAAAAAAATGCTAAGTACTAATCCGTCGAAAATCTGCGGAAATTTCTGACGGATTTCCGACGGATTTATACTTCCTCCGGCTAAAACTGGTTTCGGACTGTCTGGACTGTCTGAACCTTCGGCTAAAACTTAATCCGTCGGAAATCCGTCAGAAATTTCCAACAGATTTATACTTCCTCCGGCTAAAATTGGTTTCAGACTGTCTAGACTGCCTGAACCTTCGGCTAAACCTTAATCCGTCGGAAATGCATCAGAAATTTCCGACAGATTTCCGACGGATTAGTACTTACCACAAGAACTCAAGATATCACACAATAGATTATATAGATCCAAAATACGCTAAATCAAAAGATGTAAACGAAAACAAGTACGCAATTAAAAGTGTTGTAAATCAATGGAGGAAAATATATGCCCAGGGTTTTTCTCAGGAAATCAATGAATGCAGCTAAATTAACTAACAGAATTCAGATTACATACGGTTCTTGAACTCAAATCACTAAAATATAGCTAACCAACTCTCGTTGCGAAAACTATCTAAATCTAAATCCTAGGAATTCCAAATCTCTTTGTGAATCCTAAAGTCTAAATCCGCTTTAAAGTTCAGGTTTGATATGTTCACAAATCAATTAAACCAAATCTCTTTGCGAATAATCAATTTGCTCACCTAAGGTTCTATCAGGTAATTAATCGCACTCTTGTGCCTAATTAATTATCCTAAGATCTAAGTTCTAGGTGATCAATCCAGAATTAGCTATGAGAACAACCTAAGGTGAAGAACTAATTTAGATTATGAATCCTAAGAAACTAATCAACCTAACATTAAAAGAAATCCTTTATGAGAAAACCCTAAACCTAAAGTGGATCTACTCAGACATGGAGAATGAAACAATCAACATAACTGAATAAATCATCAATAAAATAGAAAGAGTAACAAGAGGTTTTGAGATCTGATCTCGGACGAAGGGAGATTCAGACTTGTCTCTCTCAAACCAAAGTAAAATATTGCATAGCCAACAACGTGGCTGAAAAACCTAATTATATAACTAAAACACGTTCTAGGCCGTCTTGTAAATATCAAAGCCTTCTGGGCCAATTCTGCAATTCTTCAACTCTTCAATAAGTCGCGATCCTTGTGTTTCCTCGACGGGTATCGATCGATACTCATGTGATTTCGACGTCTCAGCTACACGGATCTCTGCTTCGCTCCAAAATGTTCTAGAAAGCTCTAATATCTCCAATTATGCTCCAAACGTGCTATAACCTGTAAAAGACTCTAAAAGACTACAAAACACTAGAAAGACTCTATAAAAATGACTTATATCATGGCCTAAACAGGGTAAAAACCATGATATATCACATTCCAGGGTAATGAACATCGAAAATCTCACGAACGACACCATAGTATACAAGATCATCAGACTGAGTAGATACACCGTAATCTGAAGTTGTCGCACTCCTATCATCCCGAAGAATCTTAAAAGCGTACCTCCGTGTGCTATACATCACATGTGACTGTAAGTTTGCTTGTGGAAAGCGCACAATTTCTTCTAACCACGTGGGAAATTTTTGACCGTTAGCCTTCTCGGTCGTCACCTACACGAATTAAAAATAAATGAGTGAAAGAAATCATTCATTATATATGAAAGTTCAAATGAGGGGCAATTAAAACACTAACATAATCTCTTAACCAACGTCCGAACTCTTCCTGTTTGAGCTCGAGTAGCTCATCATTTGTTTTGTTTGGATGTTCATAACGTTGATAAGCCATATAGAAGATGTGACATTGAAACGAACATCACGTTAACATATATATATAATCAATGACCTAATAAGTAATTAATAATTTGGCTAATATAATACCTCTCATATTCTTCAATTCCGTCGCAGTTTGTGAGAATATACATATGCAAATGATCCCGCTCATGTGATGAAAGTCTTTGCTTCTTGCATTTTCCACTAAGTCGTCCAATCTCTAAGAATATATGAGGAACATCGATAGGATAGAAAGGTAGTACGCCTCTGTCATCATGTCGAGCTGCTCTACGACTCTTCGTTTTCACTTGTGATGGAAACTAGAACTCGGCAAAATGTGAGGATTCTTCATTGATGCTCTTTGCAACAATAGAACCTTCAACTCTGCTCAAATTTTTTACCTTCTTCTTTAGATGAAACATATACCGTTCGAAAAGATACATCCAACGGTACTGAACCGGGCCCCCTAACTCTGCTTCTCGAGGGAGATGAATGGTTAGATGTTCCATAACATCAAAGAAGGAAGGCGGAAATATCTTCTCCAAATTACAAAGGATTACAGGTATATTATCCGCAAGATTGCGGATACCGTCTGATATAAGAGAGCGCGAACATATATCTCGAAAAAAGCACCAATCCCTGCATAATATGGATAAAAAATGAAGTATATATTATGTATTGTATTAACAAATAAATATAATGATTGTACCTGCAATTGATTCGTGGACATTACGTGGTGAAGACATGCAAAGGCGAAGTAGGCGCTGCATCACCACATGACAATCATGACTCTTCATCCCAGTAAACTTCCCTTCTCCATGATCAACGCAGTTCCGAAGGTTAGATGCGTATCCGTCCGGGAATCTAACACTTTCGGTAATCCAATAAAAAAATACGGCCTTTGAAGCTTCATCCAAACAAAAAGCCGGGACCGGAGGCCCTATCACATGTAGTGCTCTTCGAGAACAAATATATGGCAAGTCCAATCTAGATTTCAGATTATCCTTTGTCTTCCCTTGTACATTAAGAACGGTGTTCATAATGTTGTCGAAAAAATTCTTTTCAATGTGCATTACATCTAGATTATGTCTCAAAAGATGGTCCTTCCAGTAAGGCAAATCCCAGAAAATACTCCTCTTGTGCCAATTATGTACGTTGCCACAACCATCAACTGGATGATGCCCATTACCACCACAATCAACGGTTCTCTCTGCACCAAAATCTCTGAACTAAGTCAACAAATACTCTCCATCTAACTCAGGAGGTGGACCATCAAATACTTTACGGTTCTTCCTAAACAATGTCGTGCTACGATGATAAGGATGATCGCTAGGTAGGAATTGCCTATGACAGTCAAACAAAGAGGTTTTGCGTCCGTGCTTCAATTGGAACGCATCAGTGTTATCTTGACAGTACGGGCACGATAACCTTCTGTGAGTTGTCCATCCTGATAACATGCCATATGCTGGAAAATCGCTAATGGTCCATATAAGTATCGAGCGCATGATGAAATTCTGGTGACAAGAAACATCAAACGCCTCAACACCTTGGTCCCATAACATTCGCATCTCATAAATCAATGGCTGCAAAAACACATCGAGTGATCTCTTCGGATGCTCTGGTCCAGGAACGAGAATGCTAAGGAACAAGAACTCCCTTCGCATGCACAAAGAAGACGGCAAATTATAAGGTGTTACAATTACTGGCCACAAATAATATTGCACGTCGTGCTTCCCAAAAGGGTTGAAACCATCGATACATAATCCAATGTATACGTTCCTCGCCTCATACGCAAAGCTGGGATACGTATATTGAAAATGTTTCCATGCTCATGCGTCTGATGGATGGGCGATTTCTCCATCCGTTGAATGCTCTGCATGCCATCTCATTGCTCCCGCTGTGCGCTCTGTCTGATATAACCTCTTCAATCTCTCTGTTAACAGCAAATACCACATCCGTTTATATGGCACTGGCACTCTTCCACCTGTTTCTTTATACCGAGGTTTGCGACAAAACGGCATGACGAACGGTCTGCGTCCTCTCTCCAGTAAAGCATACAATTGTCGATGCATACATCTATCATCTGATACGGCAATCCTAGACCTTGAACAAGTTTCTGTATCTCATAGTATGATGCCGGTGCAAGATTATATTCTGGCAAAATGTCTTTCACAAAATCAGCGATTGCATCCACGCACTCCTCACTCAAATTGAAATCCGTCTTTATACCCATAATCCTAGTTGCAGTTTATAAAGGGGAATGTCCACCTCTACACCCATCATATAACGAATGTTTAGCAGCGTCTAGCATATCAAAGAATCTCTGAGATTCTAAGTTAGGTTCTTCTCCTCTATCTCCATACTCAGCAACCGATGGTATACTTTCACGAAATGCATCGTTCACCATCTGAACATGACCTACAATACTTTCTACTTCCATTGCGGGTTCTTCTAAGGTAGCGTTATCCCCAATATAATGTTCACAAGTACTAACATAATTATCCACCATTGTATCATTTCCTCCATGATAATACCAAATCTTGTAACCCGGCAAAAACCCATGACAATAAACGTGTGACCATACTTCCTCTATCACGATTAATCTACGATTCCCACAATTCTTACAAGGGCAGTAGATTTTACCAGTTTTTTTTGCTTTCTTATAATTACCCGCAAATGCCATGAATTCTTGCAGACCTTCTCTGAATTCTTCCGTAACTAGGCCCGTGTCTGGAATTTGATGAGGCTTGTCCATCCTTGATCGAAAATAATTATAAGGATCTGAAGAAAACATTTTTGTAAGGAGTTATATAAGGGAGTTTTTTTTTTTTGTAAATGAAAGGGTGGATACGTTTTTATAAAGAAATTGTGCGCGTTTTCCGACGGATTTCCGAAGATATTATCGATGTCGGCAACGATGTCGGCAACGATGTCGGCAACATCAGCATTTGTCGGAAATCCGTCGGAAACCCGTCGGAAATTATCCGACGGATGGCCGTCGTCGGAAATCCATCGGTAACGATGTCGGCAACATCATCATTTGTCGAAAATCCATCGAAAAGTATATGTCAGATGTCCGTCGTCGAAAACCCGTCGGCAACATGTCGGCAACATCATCTTTTGTCGGAAATCCGTCGGAAATTTCTGACGGGTAATGTTTTCCGACGGATTTCCGACGGATGTTACGTTCGTCCAAATATCGTCAGAAATCCGTCGGAAATTTTCGACGGAATTATTGCCCTCGGAATTTCCGTCGGAAATGGCCCTGTTTTCTTGTAGTGTCGAGTCATGGCATTCCTTGAGGTTCTTGAGGACGGCATCTTATTCTCCTTGGCTGGAAGTCATCCCTCATATCCCGCACTTAAGTGTACGGCCGTGTTCACTAACTCCTTATGTGTTTACAGAACTTTGTCGTACGAGGATTTCCCCGAGTCCTCTCACTCTCTGTGCTGTGGGCTTGGTCCACTCCCTCCAAGTCCTTTCTGACTTGTCCAGGCACGAGATCACCGAACCGATGGGCTTATGCTCCTACACTTCTCAAGGCGAAAATAGGGTCGCGCCGGTAAGAGCTGATTCCCCGACTTGCTGCATGAATTCCTATTGCTCCACTGATTTGGTTGGAGTCCTCCATGGATGGTGGCAAATTCTTCTTCGTTCGCCCTCAAGGTCCCACCAATTTTCTCCTTAGTTGGCTGAGTGCTTAAGTGTAGAGAATATCGGTTGGTATTTTGTCTAGGAATACATATTATTGGTCTTCTTTTTGAATTCCAAGACATTGTTATCGTTATGTTTAAATTATTTCATTGTTTACTTCGTATGTTGACAATGTTTACGAGTATGTCCTATTACTTTTGGAGACGTAAAAACTTATGAATGATGTCTAATTAATATTTCAAATTCCTGCAATATTCATTCTATTTGTTGAATTTATATTAAAATTTTGCATGTCTTCTTTACAATCTATAATATAATAACAGAGTTTTCTCTCATTCTAAACTGTCCACATCAGCACTAAACTCCTCTATTATTGGACCCCACCTATTTAAATTTTTTACTAATTAAACAAAATTGTGTCAAATAACTTTTAATAATTTAAAAAACAAAAATTTATACTATCCAAAATATGTGCGCGTGATATTGTATTGGGTATTTCTTTGTTTATTTTTGGGTTTTTGATAGCTCTCCCTATTTTAATATGAGAGTTTTCTCTCATTCTAATATGTCCACATCGGCACTAAACTCCTCTATTAATGGACCCCACCTATTTAAATTTCTTACTAATTAAACAAAGATGTGTCAAATAACTTTCAATAATTTAAAAAACAAAAAATTATAATATCCAAAATATGTGCGTGTAGTATTGTATTGGGTATTTCTTTGTTTATTTTTGGGTTTTTGATAGCTCTCCCTATTTTACAAACTCAAAAACTCTACACAACGGGCCCATTAACTCAAAATCAAAACAAAAAAAACCACACGCTACTTTTCTCTTCTCCTCCTTCCTTGCCTCCACCCTGCAACCCTAAATCTCCCCTCACCAACAAATGCATAACGTTGGCTGCTCTAAAAAAAAGATAATTTAGTACATCATTAACTTCTTTAACCACTCTCCTCTAATAACTAATTCATGATTATCTTAAAAAAAAAAATGATACATCTCCAACACCTACAAACAGATAATTTAGTATATGTAAAATATATATAAAATTGTAATTAAAATCACACAGTAATGAAATACAAAATATAAACACATAAAAAAAACAATATTTCAACATAAGTTAATAACATAAGTAAGAGAAAACCGTTATTATATACAAACACTAATAAAGAAAAAAAAAACAAAACACACGTACACATAATGCAATTTTAAATATAAACCGAATATTAAACTAAATTTTGAAATTAATAAAAAAATTGTTTCCTAAAAAATTACATAAAAACAAATATAAAACATGAATGTAAATAAGATATTATCACATTTTTGGATTTCATGAATTCTACCTTTTTAAATCTCAGGAATTCCATAAGGTACTATATACTAGATATGATACTAATATAGTCTCTTTATTTCCAAATAATAAAATAACGCATGCATATAGATTAACTTTAATACGCTATACTTTTTCCATCGACAACATGAATATTCTAAGACAAAAAATTCAACACATGTTATCTCATACTCGGATTTCATGAATTCAAACACTTTAAGTCATCGAAATTCCGTAATCTCTTTATAATGTAGTAATGATACAAATATAGTTTCCAAACAATAATATATTTCTTGCATATATACATCTCTATATTATTATTTAGGAAATCATTTAAGAAAATAAACTTTATTTTGTAAGTTATTACATATTATGTCATTACAAATAATAAAAATAATTGAAATAGAAAATGATAAAAACGTCTTTTAAAATTGTTGATGAGAATATGAAAAGAAATTATTTCTCATTAAAATGGTTATTTACTGTTAGAGGGGGGATTAGCACCCCCTGGTTTAACTCGGTTCGAACCGAGACCGGTCCGATCAAGACCGGTTTACGATGGTTCGGATCAAAGACAAGTCGGCCCGAAAAACATTGGGCCGAGCTCGGAATCTCGCTGAAAGCCCATCTCGGCTACCGACCTAGGCCCATCACAAGCCCGGCCCGTTACAACAGATAAAACCAGAATATTTCCTTTTCCCACCGATCTCGGAAAAGGAAATATTCTATTCAGTCGACTCATCGAGATATCAGGAATTTATCCTTATCTCGGCGAGAAAACCGGAAGATTTCCTTTTCCCAATCGAACTCGGAAAGAAGAAATCCTCCTTTCAACCGCCTCAGAGACACTATAAATAAGGAGGCCATCGCCTCATTCTAAGGATCCACAACTTCCGCAAAGACAAAGAATAAGGAGAGAGCTCATTACCGACCTCAAGATCTTTTGTCTTTGCAAATCTCATTTACTCTGTTGTAACGCCGATATTGATCAATAAACGAGATTCCGACTAAAAGTACTGTTTTACCCCTTTTGTGTGATCTACGGATTAACATTTACTATTTACTTTCTTAATTATTATGATATTATTATATAATAATCAATCTATACATATTTAAACAAAATATATTTGAGATCTTGCAATATTTTTAACTATGATTATTATATTTTATTTAAATCTGTATCAAAAAAAAAGTTTGAAAAATATTTTACTAATTTTATAAAGATTTAGACACGAGAAAATTGATTTTTTAATTTTTTAAGAGTTTGTGGACTGATCACAAAAACCATAGTCATTAAACGGTGTATATTATAGTTATGTTTTCAAGATTATAGATTTTTACGGATTAGCCCGAATAATATTTTAGCTCATTGCAAAACGTGTTAAGTAGTCATGTTAGTACGGGTTGACAGTTCTATATATAATCATTAGTTAGACATATTATAAAATTCAGATTAATTTTTTAAAAACAAAATTTCAAAAAAAAATTTAACAACAAAATTATCCCGCACTATATAGCTAGCGCGGGTTGAATCATAGTTACATTTAATAGCTAAATACTTTCCCAATAGAAAAAATTAATATATCAATGCATATATAACAAATTTTTCGTAAGACCAATCATGTCCGCACGCATGTACGGGCGAGTCACCTAATACTAATAATTTTTCAATTTCAAAAATTAACAAATAATCTATAAAACCATTGATTTTCTTAATTCAAAAATTTTATTAATAAATTTTTTCAACTGAAATTTTCTTACTATTTTATATCATTATAACATTTGAATACCCTTTTAAATTTTTATTTATTTCTTTATATTTTTCATCATTGGCACCATAGCCATTTTACCTCTTACTAGAGGACTAACACCAAATTTGAAGTTTGGCTTGATGAATCATGGCAGAGCGGAGCACCACTTGATCATTTGTTCCTTTCAACTACTACTTATCTTTAGAATTGTAAAACAGTTAAATAACACTAAAATATGAATCTTTAATTGTTTTGTTAAATAACTGAATAGTAGAATAATGTAAACAGTTTTAAATTAACAAAATAGGTATTGATTATAGAAATTAACAACCAAACTATATGAAATTTTAAGAAAACTATGAATACTTATGTCATAAAAGAGATGCAATTTAACGACATACAAGTTTCAGAAAACGTACTCATCTTATTCTTACACATTATTGTAGTAAAATAATATAATGGCTCGGCAAACTTTCAAGTCGGCGGATTCAATCTTCCGGCAAATCGACTCAACCATTCATAATCAGGCTTCAAGCTAAATGGCTTCAAACGATCGACTCGCTTTGGCAATCCTCCAGCTATGGCTTTCTACAACAACGAGAAATCCCTCATCATCCTCCCATTAGTCGTCTTCACCAACATTCCTCATGTGCAATCTCTAACTTCGTATTCGACTTTGACATTTCAATTTTCTAGTTTTGAATTAAGTTTTAATTAGGCTACTGCCATTTGTTTTGTTACTGGGTTAAGACCCACAAAACACTATAGTCTTCGACTCGACCTGTAACCTATTTTATTTTTCATGCATTAAAAAGAAAATACTCTCAGAGGAAGCACTAATGACCATGACAACGTTCTTTGCGTGGAACACCCGGGGATTCAACAAAATGCGCAAACACAACTCAGCTAAATCATGGATATCTTCAACTTCACCATCTTTTGGCTGCCTTCTCGAAACAAAAATTCAAGAAAACAACTGCTCCAGTATAGTGGACAGCGTCTTCCAGGGGTGGAACGCTATCACTAATTACGATTACCATCGCTTGGGGAGGATTTGGATCCTCTCAAAAGACAATATCAGTGTTACTCCGCTGTATAAGAGCCCGCAATCGATAACGGTATGGGTCACTTTTCCTTCCGGAATTGAGTTCCTTTGCTCTTTTGTCTATGCATCTAATTTCAGAAGTGACAGAAACATATTATGGGAAGAGCTAAGATACACCAGAGAGCTGTTTGTTCAAATAAACACCCCATGGATTGTTATGGGTGATTTCAACGAAATTCTAGCGTCTGAGGAACACTCGTGGTCCCCAGGCTATCTAGGAAACCAAGGTGGAATGAGAGACTTTCAATCACTGGTCTTGGATTGCGAGCTACAAGACCTAAGCTATTTGGGGCCGAAATTTACATGGTGGAACCAACAGGAGAGGAATCCAATTGGTAAGAAACTTGATCGTGCTCTTGTTAACAGCCCTTGGATTTCTGTTTTCCCACACTCTTATGCTTCTTTCGAAGCAAATGGGATCTCAGACCATGCCCGATGTTTAATACGACTACAACCGAACATCGAAAATAAAAGACATCATTTCCAGTTTTTCAATTACCTCACTGAAAATTCGCAATTCTTGGACCTGGTGGAATCAATCTGTTCAAACACATAACCGGTATATCACTCAAGAACGGCTTTACATCGTTTCCACAGAAAGCTTAAATTGTTGAAGCGTCCTCTTCGTGCCCTTAATAAAGAACGATATGGGGAAATTACTAAAAAAACAAAGGAGGCTTTTGATTTGCTTTGCGAAAGACAGAGACAAGTTCTTTTGTACCCCGACTCGGCAAACATAGCAGCGGCTAATGAAGCAGCACAGAATTGGAATCATTATGCCAGCGTGGAAGAACAATTTCTCAGTCAAAAATCACGCATTAAATGGCTGAAGCATGGGGATAAAAACAACGTCTTCTTTCACAGAACAATTCTAACTGGAAACTGCAAAAATAGTATCAAACAGCTGATGAACGAAGATGGAAACCTCCTAACGGACCAGGAAGACATGAAAGCTGAGGCAGTACGTTACTTCTCAAGCTTCCTGCAGACTCAAACCCAAGACCAGACGGCTACCAATGGATACGATCTCGAGGACCTACTCACTTTCCGCTGCACAGCAGAACAATGTAACCTTCTGGTTTGTGATGTCACTGCAGATGAAATACAGAAAGCTCTCCTCGCAATGCCCACCAACAAAACCCCAGGTCCAGATGGGTTTACCGCGGAATTCTACATCGCAGATTGGCCGATTATAGGAGCAGACCTGGTAATAGCGATCCAATCATTCTTCCTCTACGGATTCATGCCTAGAGGTGTCAATGCAACAACACTAACATTGATACCAAAGACAATAGATGCGGTAAGAATGAAAGATTTCCGTCCAATATCTTGCTGCAACCTGCTTTATAAGATTATTTCAAAAATTCTGGCAAATCGTCTAAAGACAGTTCTTCCAAAAAGCATGCTACTAGAAAATGTCTTATTAGCAACGGAACTCATCAAATACTACCACAAAGACACTATCGTCCCAAGATCAGCCCTCAAAGTCGACATCTCCAAGGCTTTTGACCCGATTAGATGGGACTTCATAACGGAAACACTCAAAGTGATGGGCTTCCCAGTGATCTTTGTTTCATGGATTTCTAGATGCATTTCAACAGCTACTTTCTCGGTTATGATCAATGGAGATCTTGAGGGTTTCTTTCACAGCTCTCGAGGTCTACGACAAGGCTGCTCTTTATCGCCTTACCTGTTTGTGATCGGCATTAATGTCCTGTCACACCATCTGAACAGAGCTGCAATACAGGGGTGGATCGGTTGTCACCCTTCTTGTCGTGAGGTATGCCTTACTCATCTAACTTTCGCAGATGATATGATGATTTTCATGGATGGAACAGCAGATTCACTCAACGAAGTTATAAAGATCCTCTCAGAGTTTGAATTTGATTCTGGCATGGCTATAAACGTCAGCAAATCTGCCATCTTCTTGGCTGGAAAAACGTCACAAACAATTCAGCAAGCCGCATGGGATCATGGCATTCCGATAGCGAGCCTTCCGATAAGGTATCTAGGCTTACCTCTCACTACTAAGAGTATGACTCGTGTGGACTATGAACCGTTGATAGACAAGATTCGCAAGAGAATGATCTCATGGTCGAGAAAATCTCTTTCTTTTGCTGGTCGTCTGCAGCTGATCAATTCAATGATCGCTAGCATAGGGAATTTCTGGAACTCGGTTTTCAGATTGCCGAAAAGATGTTTTGATGCAATAGACAGCTTATGCTCCGCTTTCTTATGGTCGGGATCGCCTAATACGACTACAAAGGCTAAAGTTGCTTGGTCGGAAGTTTGTAAACCAAAGCTAGAAGGAGGGCTAGACATTAGAATGCTAAAGGACTCATCGCGTACATTTGCCTTAAAACTTATATGGAGCTTGTTTGGAAACTCAGGCTCCTTGTGGGTAGCTTGGACTAAGAAATATCTGCTCCGTAATTCGAGCTATTGGGATGTTAAGGAAAGTTCAAAACGATCTTGGATATGGAGGAAACTTCTGAAACTTAGGCCAATAGCAGCAACCTTCATTAGAGTGGAGATAAGAGATGGCACTTCAACATCCTTTTGGTCGGACAACTGGACTGGTTTTGGAAGGCTAATTGACATGGCAGGAGAGTCAGGTCCACGTTCTCTGGGTATTGGACGCAATGCAACCGTTAAAGATGATGTAC
>PKML01072145.1:34704-81076 GCA_002933935.1 Eutrema yunnanense | reverse complement strand
GACGTGGAAGAAGTAGAAGAAGGATCTAAGGAGGATCGTAAGGGAAACAAAGAGTTCGACGATGACGGCGATCTCATCATTTTCCGGGTCCGGTTTCAACTTCTTCACTACTCTTTTCTCAAATCGAATCCTCTACTTGAATTTATATTCCTATTAGCGTTGTCAAATCAATCTCATACTTGAAGGTACGGTGGGTTGTCGTGATGTGGATTAAGGGTTTCTTTCGAGGTGAAAAGGGAGTCAAATGGTCGCGGACAAGAGCAAGAAGGCGAAAACTGAAGAGAAAGTCGAAGACGAAAACGTGGAGCAAATCGACGGAGAGCTTGTTCTCTCAGCTGAGAAGCTTCAAGAGATTCAAGACGACCTTGAGAAGGTGAATAAATCCCTTTTTCTTATTTCGTCGCTTATTTGCTATGATTCTCCGGATTTTCCCTTTCCATGGTCGGTGTTCTTGTGCTCTGTATCCTGGTTTTTCTGTAGATGGGTTTGAATGAATGATGATGTAGTGCTATAGTGATAATAGTGTATTTGAAATCGTTTTGTGAGATTTCTGCATTTTGAAATCATTCATGTGATTGCTCGCTGCAATTAGCTTCTTCAAGTTTGGTTATCATTAATTGAGAAGTCAAAGCTCGAGCAAATTCATATTCCTGTTTGCACTTCTCAATTAACAAGAAGATTTTCTCCTCTCGAATTCATGGAAAGGTGGTTTCTTTCTATTGTTGTTTGTTTGTTTTCTTTAGGATTAGAGAGAAGCCAACTTCAAAGAATAAAAAGTTTACCTCTTTGATGTGAGTGAACCTTTAGTATCTCATCTTTTTAGCCATGCTCATTGCACAATCTTCATTTTTTTTGTTTTGTAATTCAATGAAACATCATAATCTGAAATGATGACATCAATAGTTTGATTATCTACGAACTTTGAGACATCAAGAGTTTGCTTATTCTGCATTTGTCCATCTAAATGATTCTGGTATTCAAAAACTCATGTTGTTTCTTCTATTCTCTCTCTACAAATTATATTTCAAAATTTGTGTGTTTCTGTAGATTGGTACTTCTGGTTTCCTCTGTACACACTTGCTTGTGCAGTTAATCTGATTAACTGCAAAATAATATATGAACCGAGAAGAATCAAATAGATGGTTGGAACAGCTCCTACCTTGGGTATGTTCTTGTTGGCTACAGTTGTTGCAGAGGACGTCATAACAGAGAAATTCGTAGTCTGGTCTTTCAATTTCACTTATAAAAAGGTTAGAGAGAAGATCTGAAGTGCTTTGGTGATAGTTTCCATGGTTCTGCAACTACGGACTACTTCTTCAATACCAGAAGAGAAATACGTTGACTTTGGTAAGAGAATTAAACATTCAATCTTTATCATTTTTTTGGTGATAGTTAAGGTTGATATAATTTAGTTTCGGTTTGTATGAGCTATGAAGATATTCGATGCGTTGGAGGCGTTACACATAAAACTTTCAAAAAAAATTGATATGTCATATGACTCTTTGATGGTGAAAAAGAATGTTATGAATCAATGGCTGCATCAGATCAGAACATGGCGGTAACACATGGTGAATGACTTCAAGGCTTTTTGGGGATGGATGCAAACCTTAGAAAAGAAAGTGAAGAGATTAGGAGAAGATGAAAGTTGAACAATTTTATTATTTTATTTATAAACACATATGAGTTCATCACAATATTATAAACCCATTATTTTATTTCATATTTATTTTAATTAAAAAAAAGGGGAATACAAATTAATTATGCAATAATAAAAGAAATTCAAATTCATTGAATGCTCAATCCTCTATTTCAAATTATATTGTATTTAGTATGATATTTTTCCTACAAATAAAAAGTTAACTCCTAAAAACTTAATAACAAATATATCATATTTTACTAAACACAAGTTATAAAATATATCTAATATACAAATCCGCGTGTACACGCGGATCTTCTCCTAGTATCATTAATGACGCAGAGACAAGACCAGATTTTCCAGTTTGATGGCGTGTGAGAGAGCAAAGTAAAGTACGCATTGATTTTTGAGTTCAATGTTTGTTGAGTTCTTTTTAGAATGAAAAAATTTTAAATTTTAATTTTAAAAAGTTAATGAAAATTAATTATCAAATTAATTATTTTTGAAGCGGGTGAAAAATCTAATAATAATGTTAAAGATACATAAATAATTTCTTACAAATATGTAATTGTACATTATCAATTATCTGCATCTTATCAGAAATTTTGATATGTGGTCAAAAAACAGATAAAATCATACTAATAATATCCGAAAAATACGAAATGTGTATATAAAAATTGGCTATTATATTTTTCAAAAAGATGAAGAATATAAAAATTATAACTAGTGATATTGCATCTCATCTATGAGAAATGCACCCATACTATGATATGATAGCCAACTATAAACACAGCGGAAACATTCAAATTAGATAAATTCATGTTAAATAATCACAAATTTTGTTTTTCTTAAACTATCTTGTGTAGATTTATGACTCTCTATTTGTTTTTTTGTGCAACACTTACTTCTCATTAATTAAACTTTCATAATACAAAAAAGGAATTAAACATTTTCTTTAGCTACGATAAACCAAATGAAAGACCTTAAAGTTTAAAACATATAGAACTTGATACAAAAACAGTGAGTTTGAAACTAAGCTCAAATGCGTCGATAGAAATTTCACGGCAAAGTTGGATTGTTTGGAATTAGTCATCTTAACATGTGACGTTGAAACTTAACATTGTCTCTTCTAGTCCCGTGCAAACCGCTACGCAAGAAAAGACAAGTCGGTAAAGACATTCATAAGGTTTCCCGGTAAAAAGCACGTGAGGAAAACACCTCTCAAAGAGAGGGGAATTGCTCGAATCACAATCCCTAATGGTGTAGGAGCGGCAGATTCAGATGGAGGAGGCAGCTTTTGACGATGGCTGAACTGAAGTGGTGGAGGAACGGCGGGGCGGGAGGAGGAGTCAGCTTTTGACGATGGCTGAACCAAAAGGGAGAATGGTTGGCGGTGGATAACCGAAGCAGCTTCATTAAATCCAAAACGATCACGACATCCTCCAGAAGATGGAGACCTGAATCAATCCCGACAAGATAGCCGAATAGATCAACATCAGAGAATAATAATAGGCTGGAGGATGGGCCACTCTAGTTTAGATCTGCTGGGCTGCAATCTAAGGGGAGCATATTGGGCCATACCCATTTTGCAGATTCACCAATCCCAAAATGGGATTTCAAGATTTTGGAAGCTGAAGCCGATGGCGTCGGAGGGAAAGGCAGGCCTCCGGCCAGTCGGGAAGATATGACCAAGGCGGATGTCTGGAGGTGGTTGAAACAACCAGCGAGGCATGTCTTAGGAGCGGCAGAGCTTTTAGATCAGGTAATACGGAAACTCGCCGGTGGAAGTTGTCTTGAAAACACTAAGATCTAAATGTGAGAGTTGTCGAGGGTTGGACGCAGCAGGCGGCGTAGCTTGATGGACTGAATCAGCCGGCTCAGGTGGGTGGAGTATGTTCTGCAATGAGTCAGATGCTCTACAGAGAGGCAGCGGTTGTCGCGAGCTTGAAGAGTTTTGAGCAGTCCTCACCGGCAACGAAGCTAAACGGCATAGATGATGAACATAGCGGTAACGGATCTCGCCGGGATTCTTGGAGGAACCGAATGGACGGAGGTCGGAATGAACGAATCCGCGGCAGAAGAGATCTCACCGCCGGAGACAGTGACACCGTCAAAAAGAGTTATGGTTCTTCACGAGGCTGAAGATCCCGATAAGGAGGAGTTGCGCCGATTAGAAGGATGAGGACTGTCGCCGATGATTGGAATCCACGTTAAAACTCGGTCGGCGGCTACCTCAAACTTCGGGTCTGGGAACGATTAAGATCTAGGGCGAACTAGAAAAATATTTATCTTTATTTTGTTTAGTTATATTTTTTCCAAATGTAACATATATACCATAATCAAATCTCAAATTCTCGGCTAACACTTGTAAATTTCGTTGATTTCTCTTATAAATTTTTCTCAGCCACTGCAAATCCAGAAAATCCCAATAGCCATGCTTCTTTCGAATCCCTTGTTATCTGTTAGTATTAGAATGTCATTCTCCTCGATGACTTTGAAATCGATTTTGGATTTCTCTAAGTGTTTATGACATGACTCCCACAGACGATCTTGTAATGAGTTTGAGTGTAATTATACAAAGAATCCGCATTTTCATGATTCGTTGATGGTGGAACATCGACTTCAACACAACTCCATTTTATGTTGTGCTCTTCCTCTTATCGAAAGCAGCACCAATAGAAACAACAACTGATTGCATCTACTGATGCAGCTTTTGATCAGAGGAAGAGCACAACAAAAAAATGGAATTGTGTTGAAATCGTTGTTCAACCATCAAAGAATTATGAAAAGGCAGATTCTTCGTATAATTAATTACACTCAAAATCATTACATGAGTGTGGGATTCAGGTCATAAAGACTTGGAGAAATCCAAGACCGTTGTCAAAGCCATCGAGGAGAATGGCATTCCAAGACAGACGGATAACTTGGGTTTAAGCAACGAAAACACAAATGTTTTGATATAAGCATGACTATTGGGATTTTTTGGATTTGCATTGGATGAGAAAATTCACCAATTTAGAAAAACCAATATATATGATACAATTTGGTAGTAGAAACTTAAAACTAAAAATACGTAATTGAAAATGCGAGAAATAGGACTAACCTTTGAATCGCATAGAATTTAAAAGCTTGAAAATAATAAACATCAAGTACATAAGAAAAACATAAACATATATGATGCGATGAGAAGTAGGACCGCAAAGAATTTAGGAAAACATGAAATAGAGAAGTATGTGGTCTTCGTCTTTGGAGATGTATTGTTACATGTGTAGTTTCCTAGATACTTGACTTAGAAAATTGAAGGATCTTTGTCTGATTTTTGGACTTGCTTCATTGCTAAGAAATTATGTGTAAGTTGATGTGTGCATTGGTATTAATGGCCTTTGTAATAACAGAAACAAAGACATAAAATTTAGCAAATGACCGGAAATCTCAAAAATTTAAATTTGAAATATCCAAAAGATGATAATTGATCATTTACCTATGATTTACGGATCCGTGAATCTCTTTTTACCCATATTTTCTCCAGCAATACCATCATCAATAAAACAATCTTGTCATATGCCAAAACCCTAAGTTTCTCGGTTTTCTACTCTGATATTTTCCTACAACCACAAAAAAAACAAAATGTTCAAACACATGAGATCAGAAATTAGAACCCAAACATAAACTCAAAGAATCAATCTTGTAACATACATTCAAATAATCAATCTTGTAACTCAGTTTGCCTCTTGTTAAACTCGTAAATCTTTGTCATTTTCATTCCTAACAAAACAAAAATCCAAAACCTACCACGATCAAACACGAACCATTTCTTACACATGATGAGTTAACAAAATTAATGGCCAAACCTCGAAATCGCATTATCCATTGATATCAAGATCATCCCTATTGATCCATATATATATTTAACCACCATCTTCTTTGATTTTTTCCTATACATGCAAAGCAAAAACAATAGAATCAATCTCATGAATATGTGCTTTATGGAAATGATTTAACCAAATCTTGAAACTCACCTCTCGTACAACCCCAACAGTCACTCTCTCATATTCATTACCCTCAACATCATCTAAATTTGCAAGTTCTTCATATGTTAGTCCCATTTTTACCTGGACCAAAATTTACATAAATATCTCAAAATTTAAACCCTAAAAATCCTCTATTTACTATCAAAACACACAAAACACCCACGAAAATAAAGTAACTGAATTTCCCAGAGAATTATCAAAACTCAAACCTTTCCACGAAATTCTCCTTTCTCAGACGGCAAAATTCAAGGATGCAAACGTCCTTTAAACCTAAACCTCGGGCTGGAAAAAAAATCCAAAAATCACTATCAAATCTTAGTTCCATACAGAATAATTAATTAATTAATATATCAAGAGAGAGAGGGAGAGAGACGTACAAACCACATAATGTAAATAGATCCTGATCAAGCATGATGTTGATCATGTAGGGCTCCTAAAAGCTACCATAGATGAAAACATTGTGAAGCGTAGCAACGTAGCTACAATTATATTGTGTAGTTTGGCACATTTATGGTGATGAAAACCTTTAAAAGAAATTATCATATTCATTTTCCTTGTAATAGAAAAAATTATCAAAAAATCGTGTGTGGTGATGAAAGAGACTATCTGGTTGGTTTATTATATAAGGGAAGAAGTAGTGTTGTTAGGTTGACCTAAAAAATATAAGAGTTAAGATTTTATGGAAAGTTTTGATAAATATAAAATATCCTATAGAATATCCCTTAGATTGGTTATATAAGTAAGTTAATTCCATTAGATTTAAAGTAGAATAGATTTTAAAAAATTTGATTTATTTAGAATACTCCATTATTCACTTTCCAATCTAAGGTATATGAGTCATCTAAACTTTTTAAATATATGGCAGTGTATTTACAAAGTCAACATGATATCATTTGATTACAAAATTGATTGTTAATACATTTATGAAGTTTTAATTGTATCTAGGTTTGGTTTGATTTGATCGATTTAGATTGGATTTTGGTCAAAGAGCTGGAAACGAAAATGTTGTTCCATGTGTTGAGATCTATCCATGGTAAAATATAGTATAATATTGGTAAGGAAGTATCTTTTCTTGAATTTGATGATTTTAACCCAACAACCACGTAATAATAAGTTGTGAGATAATAAGTTGGAGAGGGAGGAGAAGATAGAGATGTGTGACAAGGCTATAATAAATTGGATTTTATAATTACAAAAATCTGAGGGGTAAAAGGTTTGAATGATATGTTTTACACATGAAATTAGTTTCAAATTAAGTCAAACTCTTTGAAGTAAAATCAATTGTAAGAATCTATCAAACATGAATAACATAAGACTTGAATTGATTTATTCAAATTCTTAGTTGAATAACAATGGATTTCAAACTCTTTTAATGAAGAGATTGTAAATAAAAGAACCAATAACACTAGATTTTAAACTCTTTTAATGAATATTTTTTAAATACAAGAACCAACAACACTAGATTTTTACAAAATATTTTAAATCAATCATTGTAAAACAATTAATGGATTGTGGTTGGATTTAAATCTATTAAAAACCATGATTGAATAACACCCCATTAATGAAGAGATTGTAAATACAAGAACCAATAACACTAAATTTTAAACTCTTTTAATGAAGATATTTTAAATACAAGAACCAACAAAACTAGATTTTTATAAGAGATTTAAAATTAATCATTGAATAACAATGGATTATGGTTGGATTTAAATCTATTAATTAAAAATCATGATTGAATAACACCTCATTAATAAAGAAATTGTAAATACAAGAATCAATAACACTAGATTTTAAACTATTTTAATGAAGATATATTAAATACAAGAACCAATAACACTAGATGTTTATAAAAAATTAAAATAAATCATTGAATAACAATGAATTGTAGTTGGATCTAAATCTTTTAAAAACCATGAATGAATAACACCCCAGAAGATTTCCCAAATTGTTCCTTTTAATTATTTTAATTATGAAATTTTCTACATTGATTAGCTTGCTATGAACGTTTTATAATTAAATATCAATTTATTTTACAACTCCANAGATTTCTAATATTATGGAGAATAACTTAATTCAGAAATGTGGTATAAACATCATTACACATATTGTACAACAAATCAACAAAATATTATCTTGTATCGAAAAATCTGAGAATTACAAACTCAACATATTTGAATCAATAACACTTAAATTAGATCTTATTTCTCATTTCACATTTTTATATTACAAAATTTAATCTACAAAAAACTTTATGATTAGAATCTAGTTATTATTATTATAATATTCGGACGCCCACCTGAAATAATAAATTTAAACTATATTAATTTATATTAAATTTTGAAGAAAAAAAATCGATACTGTCTCTTTTTAAAAATCTGTGGGAAAACGACGTATTTTCACCTCAAATTTACGATATAGTTGTAAATTCACCCGAAATTTGAACCTCGACACAGATCCCCATAATTCGAAAGTTACAAACATATTTCCCCCCAATTGGAAAGTTCACATCATATTTACCCATATTCATTGGTTTGAATGGTTTACAAGCTAAACCAATTATATCGGATACCAAACCGAATTAAAAACCCGATCCAACTTAAATCCAATCCGTAAACCTGACCCGATAATCATCTGGTTTTTTTTTTATTATTATTTAATTTTTTTTTTTGATTTTTCACTTTGGTTCTGAGATGGATCACACTTCGTCTTCGTGGGGTTTACTATCGGGTCACCGAAACCCAGAAACAAAGTCTTTAAGATTCAAACTCAATTCTTATCTTGATTTGGCAATTAGAAATGCCGATTCATCACCCGGCTCTGTCTTTGATGAAATTCGCCTTCTCCTTGTTCTCCAAAACCTCCGGATTCTGCTCCCGTATGGTGGAGAAAGTGCGCTCGAGGGAGCTTCTCACGAAATCCTCCACAGCGTCGCCCTCCAGAGGTCTACTGCGAAGGATTGCGACGGAGGAATCGTCGGACGGCGGAGATATTACGCCGGAAATTTCAGAGGCGACGGTGAGGTTTTGCATCGGTGGCCGTCATCACTGAAGGAGAAGAAGAAGCTTCTCGAGTTGGGGTTTTGTGAGCAGCGGAATCCAGAGGCGGAGGTGGATGCACGTCAAGTCGCCGGATGAAACTGCCGTGGTATNTTTAATTTTTTTTTTTTGATTTTTCACTTTGGTTCTGAGATGGATCACACTTCGTCTTCGTGGGGTTTACTATCGGGTCACCGAAACCCAGAAACAAAGTCTTTAAGATTCAAACTCAATTCTTATCTTGATTTGGCAATTAGAAATGCCGATTCATCACCCGGCTCTGTCTTTGATGAAATTTGCCTTCTCCTTGTTCTCCAAAACCTCCGGATTCTGCTCCCGTATGGTGGAGAAAGTGCGCTCGAGGGAGCTTCTCACGAAATCCTCCACAGCGTCGGCCTCCAGAGGTCTACTGAGAAGGATTGCGACGGAGGAATCGTCGGACGGCGGAGATATTACGCCGGAAATTTCAGAGGCGACGGTGAGGTTTTGCATCGGTGGCCGTCATCACTGAAGGTTTTGTGAGCAGCGGAATCCAGAGGCGGAGGTTGATGCACGTCAAGTCGCCGGATGAAACTGCCGTGGTATGCGCGCCGTCGGGGAAAGACGCCGTCGAGATTAGGGCTCCACGAGAGAGACGCTCACGCGTGGAGGAAGAAGAGTTGGGCCAAATCTGGGACGCTCATCGCTCCGGCGGCGGTGGGCGATGGATAGTCGAGAGATCGGCAAAGAGAGAAGGAGAAGAAGATAGAAGAAATATTTTTTTAAGGTTTAAACCCGAATCGGGTCAGGTTAAGTTGGGTCGGGTTTTTTAAATTGGGTCGGTTTGGTTGTAATCAGATTTAATTTGGTTTAATATCGAATTTAGGTGGTTAATGGTAAGCAGTAAACCGAATAAAATAGGGTTTATGTGTTTTGAGGTTTAGAACTTTTATTTGGAGTGTATATATGTTTTAAACTTTCCAACTAGGGTGAAATATGTTTGTAACTTTCAAATTATGTGGATCTGTGAAGAAGAGAAAAGAAGAAGAGAGAAAGGAAGAAGAATCGGCGGCGAGAGATGGGGAAAGAGAAGAAATATTTTTTTAAGGTTTAAACCCGAATCGGGTCAGGTTAAATTGGGTCGGGTTTTTTAAATTGGGTCGGTTTGGTTGTAATCAGATTTAATTTGGTTTAATATCGAATTTAGGTGGTTAATTGTAAGCAGTAAACCGAATAAAATAGGGTTTATGTGTTTTGAGGTTTAGAACTTTTATTTGGTGTGTATATATGTTTTAAACTTTCAAACTAGGGTGAAATATGTTTGTAACTTTCAAATTATGTGGATCTGTGTCGAGGTTCAAATTTTGGGTGGATTTACAACTATATCGTAAACTTGAGGTGGAAATACGTCGTTTTCCCAAAATCTATTGGTTATTTGAATTAAGCAAACATTTTTATTTTATTTTTAGTGTAAAAACAAAACTAAAAATATAGTAGTTTTTCATTTAATTTAGTTTATGAGGTAGTTTTTTCATTTTTGTTTATAATCATGTTTTGCTCGGTTAATAGTCTTGTCATATACTTAACAACAATAATTATTTTGAACTTAGTTCTCTGGCCCTAGACGACAATTATTTTTCATCTATAAATGATAATTTATTATTCTCGAACACTATTGTTTTTACAATCTTTAGAGATGCGTTAATGATAAGCTCAAATGTAATACCCTAAAGTACTAACAGTTTTGTCGATTGTAGTATTTAGGGGTGGAATCCACATAGACTCAAGAATAACACAATATATTAAATAGGTTCGAATTAAGCTAAGTAAATCAATAAAACAGGAGGCAATAAAGTAAATAAGAGTTGTAAATTCAAAGGAGGAAGATAGGTTCAGGGTATTTCTCAGGAAATCAGAGAATGCAGGTAAACCAATTAGTCAGGGTTCAGATTAAGCGCGGTTCTTGAACTCAAATCACTAAACAATAACTAACCAACTGTCGTTGAGAGAATTATCTAAATTTAAAACTCAGAATTCCAATTTTTTTTGCAAATTCTAAAGTCTAAACCAACATTAAGTTCAAGTTTGATTTGTTCACAAAACAACTAAACCAAATCTCTTTGCAGATAGTTATTTTGCTCACCCTATGTTCTATCAGATTATCAATTGCACTGTCGTGCCAAACGGATTAACCTAAGATCTAAGTTCCAGGTGATCAATCTAGAATTAGCTTTAAGAACAACCTATGGTGAAGAACTAATTCAGATTATGAACCCTAACCAACAAATTAACCTAACATTCAAAGAGATCCCTTACTGAGAACCCTAAACCTAACATGAGATCTACTCAGACATGGAGATTGAAACAAACAACATGATTGAATAAATTTCTGAAATTAATAATAAAAGAGAAAGTAAACAAGAGTTCGAAATATTCTCTCGGACGAACCGAGTTTCAGACTTGTCTCCCTCAAAAGCTCTCTCAATCAAAAACAAAGTAGAATAAAGCGTGCCTAGCCAAAAAGTGGCTGAAAACCCTAATTATAATGATAAAACACGTTTTGAGGCTTCTTGTAATTATTAAAGTCTTCTGTACCAAAGTGTAAAATCTTCATACTTGTAAAAACTCGAGATCCTTCTCTTCATGCGATCAGTATCGACCGACACCATAAGTGGTATCGATCGATACAAGGCTTCTGTGTCGTCTGTATCGACCAATACCAGGTTATATTGCTGGACACAAGGACTTAAACTTGATCCTTCAGCTGCATGATCTTGCTTGGCTCCAAAATGCTCTAGAATGCTCCAATATCTCTAATTTAGCTCCAAACATACCTAAACCTGTAGAGACTCGAAAAGACTCCAAAAATACTATAAAGACTCTATAAATAATACCTATATCATGGTTAAAAGCGGATAAAAACCATGATATATCATCTCCCCCAGACTTAGCATTTGCTTGCCCTCAAGCAAACATAAAGCTAAACAAGAGAAAGAGGTTTGAAAAACACGGAGACTCACTTGTTCTTGAAACACTGAAATTGCCCTTTTTCTTAGTGCTCCACATATTACTTAACCAGTTCCAAATCTAACCACCATGTACTTCTCCGTAGACATTCGCAGCTCCCCCATAATCCACACATAATTTCGCAGCATTGTCCAATAAAGCCCTCATCGCCAGTTTCATCGCTGTAATCAATGCCAAGAACCTTCTAGACTCTTTCCCATACAATATCATGACAAAAGAACCACCCAATTTTCACACTTTTTGGTATTGTTTCCTCTCCCTAAGACTTATTTCACATCATGTTCTCTTGCATATACATATTAAGGTTTGAGACGCGAGTATTGATGGTGTTTGCCACCGAATCCCCGGTTCTCCCCTCTCTACGTATCAAAGGTGTAAGCGAATAATGGTATCACATGAAATTTTCCTAACTGATATATCATGGTTTTTACCCTGTTTAGACCATGATATAAGTCCTTTTATAGAGTCTTTCTAGTGTTTTGTAGTATTTTAGAGTCTTTTACAGGTTATAGCACATTTGGAGCTTAACTGGAGATATTGGACCTTCCTAGAACATTCTGGAGCGAAGCAGAAGATCCGTGTAGCATACCCGTCAAAATCACCTGAGTATCGATCGATACTGCCTAGTATCGATACCCGTCGGGGAAACAGAAGGATCGCGACTTAATGAAGAGTTGAAGAATTGCAGAATTGGCCCAGAAGTCTCTGATATTTACAAGATGGCCCAGAACGTGTTTTAGGTTATAAATAGGAGTTTTCAGCCACTTGTTTAGGCTATGCCTTTTTATGCTTTAATTTTACTCTGGTTTTGAGACAAGTCTGAATCTCCCTTCGTCCGAGATCAGATCTCAAAAACCTTTTGTTATTATTCTTCTGATGATTTATTCAAGCATATTGATGGTTTCATTCTCTATGTCTGAGTAGATCCACCTTAGGTTTAGGGTTTTCTCATAAAGGATTTCTTTGAATGCTAGGTTAATTATCTGTTTAGGATTCACCATCTGAATTATAGTTCTTCGCTTAGGTTGTGTTCAAAGCTAATTCTAGGTTGACGAATCTGGAACTTAGATCTTAGGATAATTGATTAGGCACGACAGTGCGATTAATTACCTGATAGAACCTAGGTGAGCAAATTGATTACTCGCAAAGAAATTTGGTTTAATTGATTTGTGAACATATCAAACCTGTTATTAAAGCTGATTTAGACTTTAGGATTCGCAAAGAAATTTGGAATTCCTAGGATTTAGATTTAGATAGTTTTCGCAACGACAGTTGGTTAATTATACTTTAGTGATTTGAGTTCTAGAACTGCGCTAAATCTGAATCCTGCTAGTTAGTTTATCTGCATTCATTGATTTCCTGAGAAAAACCCTGGGCCTATATTTTCCTGATTGAATTACAACTCGTTTACTGCTTTCTGTTTTCTGCTTAACCTGAATTGCTTAGCTTAGCTTGATTTTACAATTCATTGTGTGATTTCTGTGAGTCCTTGTGTTCGACCCCTACACTTACTACAACAACTGCTTTAGTATCTTAGGGTATTAAATTGAGCATATCAATTTTGGCGCCGTTGCCGGGGACTCAATTTCACCATTAGATTGTAGCTGTCGAGTTTCGACTAAGCCCGCCAGTATCGATCGATACTACCTAGTATCGGTCGATACCGAGGCGATTTTCTATCTGATATCGATCGATACCATCAGTATCGGTCGATACCGTTCGTAACTTTGGATACTAACTTTGGAAGTGAGGCTAGGATTTTCCTATGATGCCATTATTCGCCTACATCCTTTGATACATTGAGAGGGAAGAACCGGGGATTTGGTGGCAAACACCATCAATACTCGCGTCTCATACCTTGAAATGTATATGCTAAGCTGAAAAGAAAAAAAAAATAATAAGAACATAATAAGAAATAAGTCTGGGGGAGAGAAATTGATACAAAAAGGGTGGTTCCTTTGTCATGATATTGTCTGGTAAAGAATCTAGAAGGTTCTTGAATACTAACTGCAGAGATGAAACTGGCGATGATGGTTTTACTTGAACAATGCTGTGGGATTTTGTGTGGAGTCTGGAAAAGCTGCGAATGTCTACGGAGAAGTACATGGTGGTTAGATCGAAAGCTGATCAGGTGACATTTGGGTACTTGGGAAAAGGATCTTCTCGATGGTTCAGGAACAGGTGAGTCTCTACGTTTTCAAACCTCTTTCTCTGTTTAGTCTTTCATTTGCTTGAGGGCAAGCAAAAGTTTAAGTCTGGGGGAGTTGATATATCATGGTTTTTACCCCATTTAAGCCATGATATAAGTCCTTTTTATAGAGTTTGTATAGTGTTTTGGAGTCTTTTAGAGTCATTTACAGGTTTTAGCATGTTTGGAGCTTAATTGGAGTTTTTGGAGGATTCTGGAGCATATCGAGGTGCAGAGTCATGCAGAGACGTCAGAAGTTTGGCATTCGTTGAAGACCTTCCCACCGATGGATTGAGCTCAAATTTGGATACAAGACAGATCATTGGATTAGCTTTCATTTGGAAGTGGACTGAGGCCATTCCAACGGTGCGATCGAAAGTTATGCCAGTTTTCGTGAAGACTGTCTAGTCTGTCGAGCAGAGGAGTCGACGCATAGGATGAGTATCGACCGATACTACATAGTATCGATCGATACTGCTCGAGAAAATAGGAAACACGACTTTTTAGAGGCCTAAAGACCCTGCAACTTGGCCCAGAAGACTTTAATACTTACCAGAAAGCCCAGAACGTGTTTTTAGCCTATATTTAGGGTTTTCAGCCACCTGTTTAGGCTATGCTTTATTTCTGTGTTTGATTTTACTTTGGTTTTAGAGAGACAAGTCTGAATCTCCCTTCGTCCGAGATCAGATCTTTAAACCTTCTTTGATTATTTATTGATGATTTATTCAAACATGTCTATTGATTCAATTGCCATGTCTGAGTAGATCCACTTTAGGTTTAGGGTTTTCTCATAAAGGATTTCTCTGAATGCTAGGTTAATTATCTGTTTAGGATTCACCATCTGAATTATAGTTCTTCACTTAGGTTGTGTTCATAGCTAATTCTAGGTTGACGAATCTGGAACTTAGATCTTAGGATAATTGATTAGGCACGACAGTGCGATTAATTACCTGATAGAACCTAGGTGAGCAAATTGATTACTCGCAAAGAAATTTGGTTTAATTGATTTGTGAACATATCAAACCTGTTATTAAAGCTGATTTAGACTTTAGGATTCGCAAAGAAATTTGGAATTCCTAGGATTTAGATTTAGATAGTTTTCGCAACGACAGTTGGTTAATTATACTTTAGTGATTTGAGTTCTAGAACTGCGCTAAATCTGAATCCTGCTAGTTAGTTTATCTGCATTCACTGATTTCCTGAGAAAAACCATGGGCCTATATTTTCCTGATTGAATACAACTCTTTTATTTTCTGCACTGCTTTTAATTACATCTATTTGGCTTAGCTTGATTCTCAACTATATAATCTATTGCTCGTTTCTGTGAGTCTTCTGTGGTTAGACCCCTAGCTTTACTATAACAACTGCTTTAGTACTTTAGGGTATTAAATTGAGCATATCACTAACCTCGCTTCCAACCTTTGTGTGATCATTTCTTTTCAAGTAGAATAGTGGGATCGTTGGAAATTTTCCTAACCTTCTACTGAGAAGAAAATCATTTCATCTTTTCATGCTTTTATTTATTAACTTATAACAAGGGAGAGGAATACCATTACTTTCTACACATGGGTTCCTTTGTCAGATATGAATGATGAGTCAAGCTCTGTGAACATCAATCACATCGATGAAGTAGTGCAAAGAATTAGCTCATGCTTTAATGGACTCTGCTGGAAACATAGGTGTCTTCTAGTTAATTGGTCAGCCTTTGGATTTTTCATATATATATATGATGTATTTGGAATATATATAATTAAAGAAAATAAAGAGTCATTAATCTACACAAGATAATTAAAGAAAACTATGCTTAAAACAGCTAATTTGAAAATTGATTATGGTATATGTATATATATGATGTATTTGGAATATATATAATTAAAGAAAACAAAGAGTCATTAATCTACACAAGATAGTTTTTTTTTTTTACTTTCGTTACTATTTTGCATAAATTTATTTAAATTATGTTTTTACGCTATTTTATTAATTTGATATTATATATTATTATGTGTATTTTTCATAGATGAGATGCATTATCACTACATATTTTTATATTCCACATCATTTTCTTGGAATATATAATGGTTTTTAGACATATATCGTTTTTTTTTATATTGTTAGTATGATTTTATATGTTTATTGAACACAAATCAAAATTTCTGATAAGATGTAGATAATTGATAATATACGATTACATATGTGTTAGAAACTATTTATCAATATCTAACATTATTATTATTAGAGTTTTAGGACATGCGTCGAACATAGTTAATTTGAAAACTAATTACCATTAATTTTCTTAATTAAGAGTTAAAAGTTTCTAATTTTCAGAAACTTAAAGGTTCTTTTAACTCAAAAATATATAAAATTTTAGAGTGCATTTGGAAAACCTAAATGTAAAACTATACAATTTTTAAACCCTAAAATTTTAACCTTTGATCAGTCAAAATAACCTACAAGTTTTTTTAAATGATTTTTTTTTATAACTTTTAATTAAAACAGTTAATGAAAATTGACTGTCAAATTACATGTGTACGACGCATGTCTTTAAACTCTAATAATAATAATGTTAGAGATTGATGAATGATTTCTTACAAATATAGAATTTTATATCGTCAATTATCTATATCCTATCACAAAATATGATTTGTGTTCAAGACCTTTTTGGCGATGAGAACCGATTTGCACTCCAAGTCCGACCCCAAACAAACAAATTCGTACCACAATGTCTCTCAACCATGTGACGGCGACCAAGTAGTGCTTTTACACCATCTAGCTAATTTAAGTGCATTAATTCACACAAACAGAGTTATCAATCAACATGTTAATTCTTCTTAAATGGTTCCTATGTCCATATTCGATTATAAGATGTTGATCTAAACAAGCAATCATGAATCAAACAAATATGTGTCCGTATTTTTTAAAAAATTGGTATACTTGTGCATACCTAGACTCAACATACTAGAAGAATATACTCACAAAGTTTGAGATAATTTGGATCTGTTTTTCCAATTCCTTCATCATTTCTACAAGAACATGTATAATCAGTCTTTTATTTTGTTTATGGTGGATTGCAGTGGCTTCTTCTTCAAGTTGGAGGGTGGTGGTTGGTTTTAGGGGTTCTCTCTACCACTTCTCCTCCATCTTGTGGCTCTCTTTAAATAGAGATGAGGAAATTATAAAGTTAGGGTTTTTAATGGTTCAACGGGCCTACGGGTTAGCCTTTTGGACTAAAAAAAACAAACCGGCCCATGTTGATAATAATAAATATTTATAATTATAATTATAATACTTATTATTATTATTATAATAAGAAATTTCTAATTTTTTCCATGATCTGACTTTTCAAGTTGGAGGGTGGCGGTTGGGTTTAGGGTTTCTCTCTATCACTTCTCCATTTTGTGGCTCTCTTTAAAAAAAATTATATGTAATATTTAAGATAAAAACATAAAAATTATTTGGGTTGAATAATATGTAAGATAATTTTTTTTAAAAAAAATTACATGATTTTAGCAAATATTAGAATGATAAGGAATGAAAAAACAAGTCTAAATTTGCTTTGGAAAACAAATTATATTTTATTATATGACTGTACTAAAATATAAATCTAAGAATCGTTTTTTAAAGAACAAATAACTTTTTCTAAAAACATTTTGTCTCTTCCTTTGTATAAAATCTGAACTCTCGTACACACGTATCAATTTCTTACATATTATATGTAACATATATAAATAAACAAACAACATTAACCACACAATTGTTCAGCAACGAATACGCATACTATTTGGTTATGTGGGCGGATCAAGGATTTGTTTTTTGTTTTATCGGGGCATAAGGATAATCATATCATTAATGACGCAGAGACAAGACCAGATTTTCCAGTTTGATGGCGTGTGAGAGAGCAAAGTAAAGTACGCATTGATTTTTGAGTTCAATGTTTGTTGAGTTCTTTTTAGAATGAGAAAATTTTAAATTTTAATTATAAAAAATTAATGAAAATTAATTATCAAATTAATTATTTTTGAAGCGGGTGAAAAATCTAATAATAATGTTAAAGATACATAAATAATTTCTTACAAATATGTAATTGTACATTATCAATTATCTGCATCTTATCAGAAATTTTGATATGTGGTCAAAAAACAGATAAAATCATACTAATAATATCCGAAAAATACGAAATGTGTATATAAAAATTGGCTATTATATTTTTCAAAAAGATGAAGAATATAAAAATTATAACTAGTGATATTGCATCTCATCTATGAGAAATGCACCCATACTATGATATGATAGCCAACTATAAACACAGCGGAAACATTCAAATTAGATAAATTCATGTTAAATAATCACAAATTTTTTTGTTCTTAAACTATCTTGTGTAGATTTGTGACTCTCTATTTGTTTTTTTTGTGCAACACTTACTTCTCATTAATTAAACTTTCATAATACAAAAAAGGAATTAAACATCTTGTTTAGCTACGATAAACCAAATGAAAGACCTTCAAGTTTAAAACATATAGAACTTGATACAAAAACAGTGAGTTTGAAACTAAGCTCAAATGCGTCGATAGAAATTTCACGGCAAAGTTGGATTGTTTGGAATTAGTCATCTTAACATGTGACGTTGAAACTTAACATTGTCTCTTCTGGTCCCGTGCAAACCGCTACGCAAGAAAAGACAAGTCGGTAAAGACATTCATAAGGTTTCCCGGTAAAAAGCACGGGAGGAAAACACCTCTCAAAGAGAGGGGAGTTGCTCGAATCACAATCCCTAATGGTGTAGGAGCGGCAGATTTAGATGGAGGAGGCAGCTTTTGACGATGGCTGAACTGAAGTGTTGGAGGAACGGCGGGGCGGGAGGAGGAGTCAGCTTTTGACGATGGCTGAACCGAAAGGGAGAATGGTTGGCGGTGGATAACCGAAGAAGCTTCATTAAATCCAAAACGATCACGACATCCTCCAGAAGATGGAGACCTGAATCAATCCCGACAAGATAGCCGAATAGATCAACATCAATGAATAATAATAGGCTGGAGGATGGGCCACTCTAGTTTAGATATGGTGGGCTGCAATCCAAGGGGAGCATATTGGGCCATACCCATTTTGCAGATTCACCAATCCCAAAATGGGATTTCAAGATTTTGGAAGCTGAAGCCGATGGCGTCGGAGGGAGAGGCAGGCCTCCGGCCAGTCGGGAAGATATGACCAAGGAGGATGTCTGGAGGTGGTTGAAACAACCGGCGAGGCATGTCTTAGGAGCGGCAAAGCTTTTAGATCTGGTAATACGGAAACTCCCCGGTGGAAGTTGTCTTGAAAACACTAAGATCTAAATGTGAGAGTTGTCGAGGGTTGGACGCAGCAGGCGGCGTAGCTTGATGGACTGAATTCGGCGGCTAAGGTGGGTGGAGTATGTTCTGCAACGAGTCAGAGGCTCTACAGAGAGGCAGCGGTTGTCGCGAGCTTGAAGAGTTTTGAGCAGTCCTCACCGGCAACGAAGCTAGACGGCATAGATGATAAACATAGCGGTAACGGGTCTCGCCGGGATTCTTCGAGGAAGCGAATGGACGGAGGTCGGAATGAAGGAATCCGCGGCAGAAGAGATCTCTCTGCCGGAGACAGTGACACCGGCAAAAAGAGTTATGGTTCTTCACGAGGCTGAAGATCCCGAGAAGGAGGAGTTGCGCCGGTTAGAAGGACGAGGATTGTCGCCGGTGATTGGAATCCATGTTAAAACTCGGTCGGCGGCTACCTCAAACTCCGGGTCTGGGAACGTTTAAGATCTAGGGCGAACTAGAAAAAAATGTATCTTTATTTTGTTTAGTTATATATTTTCCAAATATAACATATATACAATAATAAAATCTCAAATTAGTTGTTTTAAAAAGACTTGGAGAAATCCAAGACCGTTGTCAAAGCCATCAAGGAGAATGGCATTCCAAGACAGATGGATAACTTGGGTTTAAGCAACGAAAACACAAATGTTTTGAAAGAAGCATGACTATTGGGATTTTGTGGATTTGCATTGGATGAGAAAATTCACCGATTTAGAAAAAACCAAAATATATGATACAATTTGGTAGTAGAAACTTAAAACTAAAAATACTTAATTGAAAATATGAGAAATTGGACTAACCTTTGAATCTCATAGAATTTAAAAGCCTGAAAAATAATAAACATAAAGTACATAAGAAAAACATAAACATATATGATGCGATGAGAAGTAGGACCGCAAAGAATTGAGGAAAACATGAAATAGAGAAGTATGTGGTCTTCGTCTACGGAGATGTGTGCATTAGTATTAATGGCCTTTGTAATAACAGAAACAAAGACATAAAATTTAGCAAATGACCGGAAATCTCAAAAATTTAAATTTGAAATATCTAAAAGATGATAATTGATCATTTACCTAGGATTTACGGATCCGTTAATCTCTTTTCACCCATATTTTCTCCAGCAATACCATCATCAATAAAACAATCTTGTCATATGCTAACAAAATCCCTAAGTTTCTCGGTTTTCTACTCTGATATTTTCTTACAATCCACAAAAAATCAAAATATTCAAACACATGAGATCAAAAAATTGAACTCAAACATAAACTCAAAGAATCAATCTTTTAACATACACTAAAATAATCAATCTTGTAACTCAGTTTACCTCTTGTTAAACTCGTAAATCTTTGTCATTTTCATTCCTAACAAAACAAAAATCCAAAACATACCACGATCAAACACGAACCATTTCCTACACATGATGAGTTAACAAAATTAATGGCCAAACCTCGAAATCCCATTATCCATTCATATCAAGATCATCCTTATTGATCCATATATATATATTTAACCGCCATCTTTTTTGATTTTTTCCTATACATGCAAATCAAAAACGATAGAATCAATCTCATGAAAATGTGCTTTATGGAAATGATTTAACCAAATCTTGAAACTCACCTCTCGTACAACCCCAACGGTCACTCTCTCATATTCATTACCCTCAACATCATCTAAATTTGCAAGTTCTTCATATGTTAGTCCCATTTGTACCTGGACCAAAATTTACACAAATATCTCAAAATTTAAACCCTAAACATCCTCTATTTACTATCAAAACACACAAAACACCCACGAGAATAAAGTAGCTGAATTTCACAAAGAATTATCAAAACTCAAACCTTTCCACGAAATTCTCCTTTCTCATGCGGCAAAATACAAGGATGCAAACGTCCTTTAAACCTAAATGATATGCTCAATTTAATACCCTAAGATACTAAAGCAGTAGTTGTAGTAAGTGTAGGGGTCGAACCACAAAGAATCACAGAGATCACACAATAGATTATTAAGTGTCGAATTAAGCTAAGCCAAACAGATGTAATTAAAAGCAATGCAGAAATTAAAGGAGTTGTAAATCAATTGGAAGAATATAGGCCCAGGGTTTTTCTCAGGAAATCAATGAATGCAGATAAACTAACTAGCAGGATTCAGATTTAGCGCAGTTCTTGAACTCAAATCACTAAAGTATAATTAACCAACTGTCGTTGCGAGAATTATCTAAATCTAAATCCTAGGAATTCCAAATCTCTTTGCGAATCCTAAAGTCTAAATCAGCTTTAATAACAGGTTTGATATGTTCACAAATCAATTAAACCAAATCTCTTTGCGAATAATCAATTTGCTCACCTAGGTTCAATCATGTAATTAATCGCATTGTCATGCCTAATCAATTATCCTAAGATCTAAGTTCCAGATTCGTCAACCTAGAATTAGCTTTGAACATAACCTAGGCGAAGAATTAATTCAGATGGTGAATCCTAAACAGATAATTAACCTAGCATTCAGAGAAAACCCTAATGAGAAAACCCTAAACCTAAAGTGGATCTACTCAGACATAGAGAATGAAACAATCAATATGCTTGAATAAATCATCAATAGAATAAGAATAACAAGAGGTTCTTGAGATCTGATCTCGGACGAAGGGAGATTCAGACTTGTCTCAAACCAAAGTAAAGTCAAACACAGAAATAAAAGCATAGCCTAAACAGGTGGCTGTAAAATCTTATTTATAACCTAAATCACGAGTTGGGGTCTTCTTGTAATTATTAAAGACTTCTGGGCACTTTTGCAATTCCTCAAGTCTTGGAAAACTCGCGGGTCATGTCTTGCTGCGATGAGTATCGATCGATACCAGGGGGTATCGATCGATGCTTGTCGTGAAATCAGGTACTCAGCAACACGAACTTCTGCTTCGCTCCAAACTGCTCCAGAAAGCTCCAATAATTCCAATAATGCTGCAAACGTGCTAATAAGACCTGTAAAAGACTCTACAAGACTACAAAACACTAGAAAAACTCTATAAAAAGGACTTATATCATGGCCTCAACAGGGTAAAAACCATGATATATCAACTCCCCCAGACTTAGCATTTGCTTGCCCTCAAGCAAATAAAAGACTAAACAGAGAAAGAGGTTTGAAAACGCGGAGACTCACCTGTTCATGAACCATCGAAAAGATCCTTTTTCCAAGTACCCAAATGTCACCTAATCAGCTTTTGATCTAACCACCATGTACTTCTCCGTAGACATTCGCAGCTTTCCCAGACTCCACACATTATCCCACAGCATTGTTAATAAAACCCTCATTGCCAGTTTCATCACTGCATCCAATGTTCAAGAACCTTCTAGACTCTTTACCAGACAATATCATGATAAGGAACCACCCATTTTCACACTTTTTGTATCAATTTTTTCCTCCAGTCTTATTTCTTATTATGTTTTCTTTCTTTTTATTTTTTTTCTTTTATGCTTTGCATATACACATCAAGGTATGAGACGCGAGTATTGATGGTGTTTGCCACCAAATCCCCGGTTCTTCCCTCTCAATGTATCAAAGGATGTAGGCGAATAATGGCATCATAGGAAAATCCTAGCCTCGCTTCCAATCCTTTGTGTGATCATTCCCTCTTAAGTAGAATAATGGGATCGCTGGAAATTTTCCTAACCCTCTACTTAGAAGAAAATCATTTCAATCTTTTATGCTCTTATTTATCAACTTATAACAGGGGAGAGAGATACCACAACTCTAAACACATGGGTTCCTTTATTAGATATGAATGATGAATCAAGCTCTAAAAACACTAACCTCATTGAAGAAGTGCAAAAATTTGGCTCAGGCTTCAGAAGAACTCTGCTGGAAACATGGGTGTTTTCTAGTCAACTGGTCAGTCTTTGGATTTTTCATTAGTCGACCTAGAACTGATCCTGTAACACTGTGCACTCAAAAACAAAATCAAATCAATAGGTTCAAGCATAGGATCATTATCTCCAACAAGTTTTGACTCAATAAAACGACAAAATGTTTTTATTTTATGACTCTAAGAAAAACAAACACAATGTCAGCAGACACCTCCCCCAGACTTGAACAACACTGTCCCCAGTGTTATCTAGCCTAGAGTAGGTAAAAGAAGACAAAAGAATAGAAGAAACGAAGAGAAACAAAAAGTTACCTTGCTGGAACATCGAGTATCTATCGACACATAGCCTGGTATCTATCGATACTAGTCTTAAATCGACTTGATGAACCGTACATTCGCGATCGGTGTCGATCGATACCAATGGGGTATCGATCGACACTAAGGCGATTTCGAGTCTGCTCTTCGTTTATCCTGACACAAACACAAAACGAATGAAAATAAAAGGAAAAATGACTCAAAGACAGACTCACCAGTCGGTTGCCTCCCACCAAGCGCTCGTTTAACGTCAATAGCTTGACTGTAACGCCCTTCAGGCTGGATAAAAGTGAGAGCTTGCACCAAAACAGGCTCCACAACTTGACATTGCTATCTTCAGAGTTCTGCTCATCATGCCTTGAACGAACTCATGTCCTTTCTCTTTCAGCTCTGAAGTAAGAAGGACTCTAGCCTTAGAGAATGGCTTCGAAGCTCCTTTGCACTTGACCTTATACTCAATCGAATTTCCATCGCATTTCTGAGGCATCAAAGGGACATGGGGATTCTCGACCTTTTTGCTCTTGGCCTTCTTCTTTGTTACCTTATCCTTCTTGGCGACTTCCTTGGGGATGCTGGGCGGTTCAGCTGAAACGTCCGTGACAGTAGGCTCATCAGGGGGCTTTTCCAAAATATCAATTGCTAGCGATTCTCCTGTGACAACCTTGATGCTAGAGGCACATGTGGGAGCACCTCTAGGGGGAATGGCATTATAGTAGACATATTCGTCAATGTAAGAGAAAGAGAGTCTCTTATTAGGTGTGTCTATGATCGCACCAGCAGTAGCCATAAACGGTCTTCCCAGGAGTAAAGAAACCTCAGATCCTTCGCTCATCTCCACAACCTGAAAATCAGTGGGCACCAGACAATCTCCTACTTTAACAGGAAGAGCATGGATAGTACCGTATGGAGGTGAGGTGGAAGAGTTTGCAAACGTGAGAAGCAAAGTAGGGGGTCTTATATCAGCCTTCAATCGTTCAGCAATTTCCCTTGATATCACATTGACGCTAGACCCTGAGTCAACGAGAGACTCTTTGAACTCGACTCCAGAGATCGAGCATGGTACCGCGAATTTCCCTGGGTCTTCCCTCTGTTTCAATTGCCGCGGTTGTAGTGACTTGCGTCTTGCCTCGATAAAAAGAGCCTTAATTTCTTCTTCAGTTTCTCTGCAGTCTTTGAAGTGACTTAGCAGAGGCCAGCCCTATAGAGCTTCTTCAAAAGATGATTCATGGGAGATCCTTCGTACCATCTTCTCAAAGCCACGCAGCTGCTTTGGAGTGATAGGATCTCTGAGGTGTTTAGGAATAGGATTCTGCTTCTTGGACTTGCAAACTCTTTCTCCGATCACCTCAGGTGTTTTCACAAGTTCTGGCACGTTCTGCAAGGGGTATCGATCGACACCAGGTTGGGTATCGATCGATACTGCCGATTTTGAATCGTTCCTGGCATATACATCTTCCTCAGAAAGAAGCTTCACGTTCGGGTTATCCAGCAAATACTTTAATCTAGCAATCTCCCATTCCTCCCTTGTCAGCTTAGGAACGATATGATAAGGCATCCTGGGTATATACACTCGTTCTGCAACTACCTTAGGCGCCACAGTCGAAGTCTCAGTTGTCTCCTCAGAAATCGCCTCAGTATCGACCGATACCAATGGGGTATCGATCGATACACGGGTTTTGGAATTGTCCCGTTTCAGAATTGTAACCGGCATCGATCGACACTTGGGGGTATCGATCGATGCTCTGGCGATTTCAGGCTCCTCATCGAAATTTCCTGCACTCGAGATGATGGCATTGACGTGTGCGTCGTGTGGATGAACTGTCTTTCCCTTGGAGTTTGCAGCAGACTGAGCCACTTGCGTTGCCAGCATCCTGTGATTGGTATTGAGAGCCTCGATTTTCTCATTCAGATCAGTGTACAGCTGGTCAAGCTTCCCATTGAAATCCACTTGCAATTTCTGTTGTCCCTGAAGAATCTGCTCAAGCATGGATTCCATCTTATTGTCTGTGGACTTTGGAGGAACGGGCTGGTACGAAGAGTTCCCAAAATTGCGAGTATTGTTACTGAAGTTCCTGTTGTTGTTGTACCCAAATTGTTGACCCTGAAATCCAGAACCACCAACGTAGTTACAATCCTCCACTTCATCCTCAGCAGCAAAGTGAACTGCTTTCTGATTCTTCCCGATCAAGAATTCCAGTTTGGCTTGAACTTGAGCAATCTGCGATGCATCTATTCCTCCAGCTTGTTTCTTCCTCTCGAAATCGGCATTCTTGGTGCTATTGCTAGACGCCAAGTTCTCAATTAGCACGACTGCATCGTCTGGATACCTGGTGTTGAAATTCCCATTACTCGCTGTATCCAAAGCCATCTGGTACCTCCAGTCGATTCCTCTGTAGAATGTGCCCAGCACCTGAACCTGATTGAACCCATGGTGCGGACAATCCCTTTGGTATGACTTGAAACGAATCCAAGCAGCCTTGAGTCCCTCTGTTGAACCTTGAGAAAATTGGGAGATCTTGTTCCTGAGCTCTTCAGATCTTGCATCATCGTAGAAATTGCACATGAATTCTTTCTTCGTCTCATCCCATGTAGTCAGAGAATCGGGAGCTAACTGCTTCAGCCAATAAGCAGCATCCCCACCAAGAGAGTATGGGAAAAGTTTGCAGAACAAGAACTCGTTGGGTACTCCATTGTACTTCATCCCAGTGACCAAGTCCTCGAACCTCTCGATATGATCCATGGGATGCTCATGAGGTAGGCCATGGAATGGGCTCTGACTTACAAGAGCATAGTACGCAGGCTTCAACTCGAAGTCGTTCCTCTGAAAAGTTGGGATGCGAATCGCATATCGATTGGCATAGAACTGATCAGGTCTGTTGTGCTCAGCAAGTGTTCTACCTCGATCACCTGCAGCATTCCCAACGTTGGCACGCCCTGCTGGCGCGACAATCTCAATAACAGGAGCAGGGACAATGATGTTTCCAGCTTCATCAAGTCGCTGCCCTCTCTCATTACACATATGACCCTCTTGGTCTCTCAGAATTCCAGCATCATCAGCTCTTAAAACCACTGGGTTGTTCATCCCTGATGTTTGCTTGGTCTTTCTGTTTGTGTGTTCNTTTAATAACAGGTTTGATATGTTCACAAATCAATTAAACCAAATCTCTTTGCGAATAATCAATTTGCTCACCTAGGTTTTATCAGGTAATTAATCGCACTGTCATGCCTAATCAATTATTATCCTAAGATCTAAGTTCCAGATTCGTCAACCTAGAATTAGCTTTGAACATAACCTAAGCGAAGAACTAATTCAGATGGTGAATCCTAAACAGATAATTAACCTAGCATTTAGAGAAAACCCTTATGAGAAAACCCTAAACCTAAAGTGGATCTACTCAGACATAGAGAATGAAACAATCAATATGCTTGAATAAATCATCAATAGAATAAGAATAACAAGAGGTTCTTGAGATCTGATCTCGGACGAAGAGAGATTCAGACTTGTCTCAAACCAAAGTAAAGTCAAACACAGAAATAAAAGCATAGCCTAAACAGGTGGCTGTAAAATCTTATTTATAACCTAAATCACGAGTTGGGGTCTTTTTGTATTTATGAAAGACTTCTGGGCACTTTTGCAATTCCTCAAGTCTTGGAAAACTCGCGGGTCATGTCTTGCTGCGATGAGTATCGATCGATACCAGGGGGTATCGATCGATGCTTGTCGTGAAATCAGGTACTCAGCAACACGAACTTCTGCTTCGCTCCAAACTGCTCCAGAAAGCTCCAATAATTCTAATAATGCTCCAAACGTGCTAAGACCTGTAAAAGACTCTAAAAGACTACAAAACACTAGAAAGACTCTATAAAAAGGACTTATATCATGGCCTAAACAGGGTAAAAACTATGATATATCACTAAACCTCAGGCTGGAAAAAAAAATTCCAAAAATCACTATCAAATCTTAGTTCTATACAGAATAATTAATTAATTAATATATCAAGAGAGAGAGAGAGAGAGAGAGAGAGAGAGAGAGAGAGAGAGAGACGTACAAGCCACAGAGTGTACAGAGATCCTGATCAAGCATGATGTTGATCATGTATGGCTCCTAAAAGCTACCATAGACGAAAACATTGTGAAGCGTAGCAACGTAGCTACGATTTTATTGTGTAGTTTGGCAATGTTGTGGTGATGGAAACTCGTGTGTGGTGATGAAAGAGACTATCTGGTTGGTTTATTATATAAGGGAAGAAGTTTTAGTGTTGTTAGGTTGACCTAAAAAATATAAGAGTTAAGATTTTATGGAAAGTTTTGATAAATATAAAATATCCTATAGAATATCCCTTAGATTGGTTATATAAGTAAGTCAATTCCATTAGATTTAAAGTAGAATATATTTTTAAAAAATTGGTTTATTTAGAATACTCCATTATTCATTTTCCAATCTAAGGTATATGAGTCATCTAAATTTTTTAAATATATGGCAGTGTATTTACAAAGTTAACATGATATCATTTGATTGCAAAATTGATTAATGTTAATACATTTATGAAGTTTTAATTGTATCTAGGTTTGGTTTGATTTGATCTATTACGATTGGACTTTGGTCAAAGAGCTGGAAACGAAAATGTTGTTCCATGTGTTGAGATCTATCCATGGTAAAATATAATATAATATTGATAAGGAAGTATCTTTTCTTGAATTTGATGATTTTAACCCAACAACCACATAATAATAAGTTGGAGAGGGAGGAGAAGATAAAGATGTGTGACGAGGATATAATAAATTTAATTTTATAATTACAAAAATCTGAGGGTAAAAGGTTTGAATGCTATGCTTTACACATGAAATTAGCTTCAAATTAAGTCAAACTCTTTCACGTAAAATCAATTGTAAGAATCTATCAAACATAAATAACATAAGACTTGAATTGATTTATTCAAATTCTTAGTTGAATAACAATGGATTTCAAACTCTTTTAATGAAGAGATTGTAAATAAAAGAACCAATAACACTAGATTTTAAAAGAACCAATAACACTAGATTTTGTTTCTAATCTTTAACATCATTGTTGACATTATTCGCAGGACATTGATAGCATCCTGCCACCTCGTGGAGAAGCAGCTCTTCTTGATGAAATCTTCGAAGAAGACGACGTCGATGATCGCGACGATCCGGTTGTTCGCAGTTGGATGAAGCATCTCGAGGAAGGGCGTATAGTCTTCTTTGAGGATATGTACAACGATGACGTGGCTGCCCGAGTGGAAGAGGAAAAAGAAGCTAAAAAAGAGGAAGCTGAGAATGAGGGACCTGCTGCCACTGGAACATCTGGAGAAGTGAGTGGTGAAAACGAGTTGTTAGAGCTTGTGCTAGGGATGAAGAAAGAAATGGACGAAGGGTTTAAGATGATTAATAAGAAGATGGATGGGTTTGAGAACAGAATGAAGACGATGGAAACTTACATGTCGAAGAAGATAGATGAGGAGGCTGAAGCACTAGGAGAAAGAGAGATGGAGAAGGTAACACTTGAATGATTGATTGAAAATTTTATACTTTGAAAAATTGGCAAAACTCTAATTATTTTCGATTTCAGGTTAATGAAGAAACACCACAAGTCTTACCACAACAAGTCTTACCACAAGGGAGAGCGACCAAGAAGAATGATGGTAAACGCAAAGCGGATACTGCAGTCGATATACCGATTAGGCGATGCACAAGGTCGAGGAAGAACTAGTTGTATCAGGTTTCATATTGTTAACTCATAACTAGTTGTTTCGGTTTGATATTGTTAATAATAACTAGTTTTTTCGGTTTGATATTGGAACTAATTGTTTGATATCGTGGAGTTATCGAGTTATCGTGCTATAGAATGATGTTAACAAACTCTCGAGTCTCCAAACAACTAAAATAAGTCTTACAAACCGTTCATAAATAAGGAGTCTCCATAAATAAGTCTGACAAACCGAAACTCAACCGAAACAGCAAAGAAAATTCTTAAAAGTCAAATACTTAGATGAAAGACTAGTTAACCAACGATACGACCCACCACCTCTTTCAGCTTTGCAATCTCCTTTTCCAGCTGCTCAATAAGATATACATGGCGACGAAGCTCCATGGCCTGATAGTCAACCGTCCTTCTTAAGTTAGTGGCTTCTTCTTGGACACATCGAACCCAAAGTTTTTTAAAGTGGAGGTCATTATCCTACACAAGAAGACATAACAGTTTCAGTTTCACGACAGTATAGTTTTACCAAGATTTACAGTTTTACGACAGTATAGTTTTACCAAGATTTACAATTTTACGACAGTATAGTTTTACCAAGTTTTCCAGTTTCACGACAGTAAAGTTTTCCAGTTTCACTACAGTAAAGTTTTCCAGTTTCACTACAGTATAGTTTTACCTCAAATTCATTGCAAACAAGGTACGTCCTTCCCACATCAGATCCGGGGGAGTGTGAAGGCTCCACAACGATTCGACCACCGCAGGGACATCTTGTTGATATACCATCCATCTCACCGATTAAGAACATCCTGTCGTATTCCTTCTTCGCCCTCTTCATGTCACTGTAATACGGATAAGATTCGAACGTGTCCATAGTCAATAGAGAGACGAAGGGTGAATTGAGGCCGAAAGAGAACAAAAGAGAAAAGGAGGAGAGGAGAGAGAGAACGAAAGAGAAAAGGAGGAGAGGAGAGAGAGAACGAAAGAGAAAAGGAGAGAGAGAACGAAAGAGAGAAGGAGAGAGAGAAATGTAGAGAGAGAAATAAAGAGAGAGGTTCGAGGTTCGAAGAAATAGAGAGGAAGGAAATCGGATCTGAAAAAAAAAAAAAAGCTTGAGTTATTGATTTTGGGCGCCAAAAAAAAGCGATGGAGAGCTCGGCGGCGAGAGGGCTCACTCACCGGCGGTGATGGAGATCGAGCTCGATGAGCCGACGAGGAGCGCGAGGACCGTTTTTTGTTTTTTTTTTAAATTCTCTCCAAGGGCACAATTGGAATAACACATTTGTTTAATGATATGGGGGATATGGAGATGAAAAAGGAATATAGGAGACTTCAAAATCTGTTTTAGGGAGTTTTGAGAACATGTCTCGATCGAGATTGAGAGATCGAGAGAAGAGAGAAGAAAGAAGAAAGAAGAAAGAAGAAATAAGAAAGAAGATAGAAGAAAAAAGGATTTTGTGAAAACCCTTTGTTTGATCAAATTTTTTTTTTAGTTCGTATTAATTTTTTTCTTAAAATTAACTTAGTACATTTGTTTTTATTACTTAGGCGGGCAATGAAATTTTCTTATTCGCGGTTAATCTATAATAACGTTTTACAATTCATAAGTGCTATTACAGAACAATTGGAGAACCAAAAATTAAGTGCGAACACATATTTTTTGCCGCCCAACATATCATAGCGTTTATCATTTTAGAAACGCTATTAAAAAATCAGGTACAAGTCAACCATAGCAGAAACACATAAACACTATTAAAAAGTCAGGTACTGAAGTGCTATTAATACCCGTTTTTCTTGTAGTGTTATCATGTGGGAATATTCTCGATGAAAGTCACACACCGATATCAACAATGAGTAGCAAGCATGAAAGCATATCACACAAAGGTTTCAAGTCATCACACAAAGTGACTAATATAATTTCAGAGACATCACCTGATATACAACACCTAATTAGTTTAAAATCAAATAAACATATAAAATCTAATTTGTATAAACTCAAATTTGTCAATTATTGGTCCAAACCTAATTAGTATAAAACTTAATTAATATAAAATTTAATAAACATATAAAACCTTTATTTTTCAATAATAACTATATAATAATTTTACAATTCTTCCTTATATTAGATTTCTAATCTGATGGAGAATAACTTAATTTCGACAACGTTCCGACGCGAAGTTCTGATCAAACATCCGTCGGAAATACGGTCGTCGGTAATCCGTCGGAAAAACGTTTTTAATTAGTAATAAATTCTGAAAAAATTAATTATAATTTTCTAAAACCCTAAAAATATACAAAAACGTTTTTTAAAATTCTATAAGTATATAAAAATGTTTTTAAACATTTTTCTAAAAATCAAAACTAACAACCTAATATTTATATAAAAACGTTTTATATAATCCTAATATTACAAAAACGTTTTATATAATCCTAAAATTATATATACTAATTTTCGAAATTATACAAAAATTCTAACAACCCTAATAAATTCTAAATAACATTCCCTAATTTCATAACCCCTAATATTTCATTCCCAAAATCTAACAAATTCTAAATTCTATTCTAACAATTGTAATTAATAATCTAACAATGAAAATGAGTGCTTTTTTGAAAATTAGAGGGACTTACATGTTGGGATCCATGAGGATTGAAGCTTGAGAAGAGGATTGAGAGGAGAGATTGAGGATTTAGAAACGTTTTTTCGCAAGAACAGGAGAGAGAGAAGAGAGAAAATCAAACGAAGAGAGAGAGAGAGAGAAGAGAAAAGTGAAGAGAAACTAAACCGTATCTCGGAAATATTTGGATTTCCGACGGCCATATCAGTCAGAAATCCGTCGGTTTTTATTTTTTTCATTTAGGCGGTTCAGTTTCCCTCGGTCTCGAAAAAACCAAAGTCTTCCGACAGATGTACGAATATACGGTATATTCCCTGCATGCATTGCTATTGCCCAGTCAACAGACATGCGTCATAAGTCCCAGATACGTCAGAAATCCGTCGGAAATTTCCGACGGATTTAGGGTATATTTGGGGTTTAGGGTTTAGGGTATGGTTATATGAGTTAGAGACAGGTAATGTACACGTTTCAATCGTAAAATAAGAAATTCATCAATGTTAAAGACTTTGCATGAGTTTATAACTTATACAACATCAAAACCTATACATTTCACATAAATCAACTATACCTTATATAAACAGTTTCATGTAATTTTCTAAATTCTATATAACACATTTATATAGACTGTCTGACAAGTTCAAACTATTGTATATACATCATACAATTGTTTGTAACCAATTTCTCAACAAAAAAACCCATACCCTAAACAACATTTTTGAACAGCTTCCGACGGATATGAGGGGTAAACATGATGTAAACATGTTTAATAAAAAACCAAAAAATGCTAAGTACTAATCCGTCGGAAATCTGCGGAAATTTCTGACGGATTTCCGACGGATTTATACTTCCTCCGGCTAAAACTGGTTTCGGACTGTCTGGACTGTCTGAACCTTCGGCTAAAACTTAATCCGTCGGAAATCCTTCAGAAATTTCCAACGGATTTATACTTCCTCCGGCTAAAACTGGTTTCAGACTGTCTGGACTGCCTGAACCTTCGGCTAAACCTTAACCCGTTGGAAATCCGTCGGAAATTTCCGACGCATTAGTACTTACCATTTTTAAAATTTTTAGAAATGGAATATTACAGTTTAGTGTATCAAATGTTTAAGTACAAGTACAATTCACATAACTAATACATTCCACATAACAAATATCTATTACAAGTACATATTTTACAATGCCAAGTTTATAAAACTACTCTGAATCTGATGATGAGTAATCTAATTCTCATGAATCGGAACTTTCCCCAAATTCGTCTAATTCTTCCTCTGAATCCTTAGATACCCGATCGTCTGCATGTATGGTGAAATCAACAACAAGGTCGACCTCTAGGGAATGCTCGATTGAACCCAAACCTACGGAGCTTTGTTGGAGGGGTTCATGATCAGACATCCCCTGAACCCTACCTCTCGGGTTTATCGATGTGACTATAATCCACGGGTCTTGCTTGTTTGTCAACAGAGGATAGGGAATATAGCATACCTACACCATGTACAAATTTAACCACATGAATGAAAAAATGCTAAATTTAAAATTAACGTAAAATAAAAAAACAAACATGGTCTGCTTGTGATGCAAGAACGAATGGCTCGTATTTCTGGAGTCGCCTTCTGCTATGTAATGATGTAACACCAAATTGGCCATGTTCCACACCGCTTCCTACTAAAGGGTCGTTCCAGTCGCATAAAAATGCAACACATCTCAAACCGAGCATTCTGATATGCTCAAATTAATACCCTAAATAGTACTAAAGCAGTTCCTGCAGTAAATCAGGGGTCGAACACAAGAACTCAAGATATCACACAATAGATTATATAGATCCAAAATACGCTAAATCAAAAGATGTAAACGAAAACAAGTACGCAATTAAAAGTGTTGTAAATCAATGGAGGAAAATATAGGCCCAGGGTTTTTCTCAGGAAATCAATGAATGCAGCTAAATTAACTAACAGAATTCAGATTACGCACGGTTCTTGAACTCAAATCACTAAAATATAGCTAACCAACTCTCGTTGCGAAAACTATCTAAATCTAAATCCTAGGAATTCCAAATCTCTTTGCGAATCCTAAAGTCTAAATCAGCTTTAAAGTTCAGGTTTGATATGTTCACAAATCAACTAAACCAAATCTCTTTGCGAATAATCAATTTGCACACCTAAGGTTCTATCAGGTAATTAATCGCACTCTCGTGCCTAATCAATTATCCTAAGATCTAAGTTCTAGGTGATCAATCCAGAATTAGCTTTGAGAACAACCTAAGGTGAAGATCTAATTTAGATTATGAATTCTAAGAAACTAATCAACCTAACATTCAAAGAAATCCTTTATGAGAAAACCCTAAACCTAAAGTGGATCTACTCAGACATGGAGAATGAAACAATCAACATAACTAAATAAATGATCAATAAAATAGAAAGAGTAACAAGAGGTTTTGAGGACTGATCTCGGACGAAGGGAGATTCAGACTTGTCTCTCTCAAACCAAAGTAAAATAAAGCATAGCCAACAATGTAGCTGAAAAACCTAATTATATAGCTAAAACACGTTCTGGGTCGTCTTGTAAATATCAAAGTCTTCTGGGCCAATTATGCAATTCTTCAACTCTTCAATAAGTCGTGATCCTTCTGTTTCCTCGACGGGTATCGATCGATACTAGGGGGTATCGATCGATACTCATGTGATTTCGACGTCTCAGCTACACAGATCTCTGCTTCGCTCCAAAATGTTCCAGAAAGCTCAAATATCTCCAATATGCTCCAAACGTGCTATAACCTGTAAAAGACTCTAAAAAACTACAAAACACTAGAAAGACTCTATAAAAAGGACTTATATCATGGCCTAAACAGGGTAAAAACCATGATATATCAACTCCCACAGACTTAGCATTTGCTTGCCCTCAAGCAAATAGAAGCCTAAACCAGAGAAAGAGGTTTGAAAACGCGGAGACTCACATGTTCATGAACCATCAAAATGACCCTCTTTCCAAGTACCCAAGTGTCACCTAATCAGTCTTCGATCTAACCACCATGTACTTCTCCGTAGACATTCGCAGCTTTTCCAGACTCCACACATTACCCCACAACATTGTTCAAATAAAGCCCTCATCGCCAGATTCATCACTCCAACCAATGTTCAAGAACCTTCTAGATTCTTTACCATACAATATCATAACAAGGAACCACCCTTTTCACACTTTTTGGTATTATTTCTCTCCCCCAGACTTATTTCTTATTATGTTCCTTGCATTTACATATTAAGGTTTGAGACGCGAGAATTGATGGTGTTAGCCACCGAATCCCCGGTTCTTCCCTCAAAATAATCAAAGGTGTAGGCGAATAATGGTATCATATGAAATTTTCCTAACCTCCCTTTCACCTTTGTGTGATCATCTCCTCTGAAGTAGAATAATGGGATCCTTGGAAACTTTCCTAGCCCTCTACTCAGAAGAAAATCATTTCATCTTTTATGCCCTTATCAACTTATAACAGGGAGAGAAATACCATTATTTTTAAACTCATGGGTTCCTTTGTCAGATATGAATGATGAATCAAACTCTATGAACACTAACCCCATCGATGAAGTGCAAAAATTGGCTCAGGCTTCTGAAGAACTCTGCTGGAAACATGGATGTTTTCTAGTCAACTGGTCAGTCTTTGGATTTTTCATTAGTCGATCTAGAACTGATCCAGTAACACTGTGCACTCAAAAACAAAATCAAATCAATAGGTTCAAGCACATGATCATTATCTCCAACAAGTTTTGACTCAATAAAACAATTTTGACTCGATAAAACGACTGACTCTAAGAAAAACAAACACAATGTCAGCAGACACCTCCCCCAGACTTGAACAACACTGTCCCCAATGTTATCTAGCCTAGTGTCAGTGAAAGAGAACAAAAGAACAGAATAAGATTGGGAAAAACAAGAAGTTACCTTGCTGGAACATTGAGTATCGATCGACACACAGCCTGGTATCGATCGATACTAGACTTAAATCGACATGAACCTTTCTCAATCGCGTAGGGTATCGATAGATACTCAATGGTATCGATCGACACTCAAGCGATTTCGAGTTTGCTCCTTGTTTATCCTGACATACAAAACGAAAAATAAAAAGAAAATACTCATATATATAGACTCACCAGTGGGTTGCCTCCCACCAAGCGCTCGTTTAACGTCAATAGCTTGACTGTAACGCCTTTTAGGCTGGATAAGAGTGAGAGCTTGCGCCAAAACAGGCTCCACAACTTGACATTGCTAGCTTCAGAGTTTTGCTCAACATGCCTTCCACAAACTCCTTTCCTTTCTCTTTCACCTCCGAAGTAAGAAGAATTCTAGCCTTAGAGAATGGCTTCGAGGCTCCTTTGCACTTCACCTTGTACACAATCGAATCTCCATCACAATTCTGAGGGATCAAAGTGACATGGGGATTCACGACTCTTATGCGCTTGGCCTTCTTCTTTGTTTTCTTAGCCTTCTTGACAGCTTCCTTGGGGATGCTGGGCGGTTCAACTGAAACGTCTGTGATAGTAGGCTCATCAGGAGGCTCTTCCAAAAGATCAACTGCCAGCGACTTTTCTGTAACAACCTTGATGCTAGAGACACGTGTGGGAGCACTCCTAGGGGGAATGACATCATAATAGACTCCTCCGTCAATGTAAGAGAAAGATATTCTCTTATTAAGCGTGTCTATGATTGCGCCAGCAGTAGCCATAAATGGTCGTCCCAGGAGTATAGGCATACAAGATATCGCACTCATCTCCACAACCTGAAAATCAGTCGGCACCAGACAATCTCTTACTTTGACCAGCAAAACAGAGATTGTACCATATGGTAGTGAGGTGGAGTCGTTCGCGAATGTGATAGATACCTTTGAAGATCGAATATCAGCGCCCAACCGTTCTGCAATTGCCCTTGAGATGACATTGACACTAGCCCCTGAGTCAACGAGAGACTATTTGAAATCAACTCCAGAGATAGAGCATGGAACCACGAATTTCCCTGGATCTTCCCTTTGGGTCAACTGTCTCAGTGGAGGTGGTGCACCTCTAGCCTTAATGAAGAGTGCCTTAATCTCTTCCTTCGTTTCTCTGTAATCTTTAAAGTGACTTAGCGGAGGACGATGTTCTAGAGCTTCTTCAAAAGACGAATCAGGGGAAATCCTTCTTACCATCTTCTCAACGCCACACATCTGCTTTGGAGAGATGGGATCTCTGAGGTGTTTAGGAACAGGATTCAGCTTCTTGGGCTTGCGAACTCTTTCTTTGATCAACTCAGGTGTTTCCACAGTTTCTGGCTCGTTCTGCGAGGGGTATCGATCGACACCAGGTAGGGTATCGATCGATGCTATCGCTGTTGAATTGTCCTTGGCAGATATATCATCGTCAAGAGGCTCCACAATCAGATTATCCATGGTTTTGCATCTTACGTCCTCTACCTCCTTCTTAGCCTTCCCAAGAGCTCTGGGATATGGTATCCTCGGTATATAGACTCGTTCTTGAACTTCTTTAGGCACCACAGTCGAAGTCTCAAGTGTTTCCTCAAAAATCGCCTCAGTATCGACCGATACCAATGGGGTATCGATCGATACACGGGTTTTGGAAGTATCCCGTTTCAGAATTGTAACCGGCATCGATCGACACTTGGGGGTATCGATCAATGCCCTGGCGATTTCAGGTTCCTCATCGAAATTTCCTGCACTCGAGATGATGGCATTGACGTGTGCGTCGTGTGGATGAGCTGTCTTTCCCTTGGCATTTGCAGCAGACTGAGCCACTTGCGTTGCCAGCATCCTATGACTGGTATTGAGAGTCTCGATTTTCCCATTCAGATCAGAGTACAGATGGTCAAGCTTCCCATTGAAATCCACTTGCAACTTCTGTTGTCCCTGAAGAATCTGCTCAAGCATGGATTTCATCTCGTTATCTGTGGACTTTGGTGGAACGGGCTGGTACGAAGAGTTCCCGTAATTGCGATTGTTGTTGCTGAAGTTCCTGTTGTTGTTGTACCCAAATTGTTGACCCTGAAATCCAGAACCACCAACGTAGTTACAATCCTCCACTTCATTCTCAGCAGCAAAGTGAACCGCTTTCTGATTCTTCCCGATCAGGAAATCTAGCTTGGCTTGAACTTCAGCCATCTGCGATGCATCAATTCCTCCAGCCTGCTTCTTCCGCTCGGAATCAGCATTCTTGGTGCTATTACTAGACGCCAAGTTCTCAATTAGCACAACTGCATCATCTGGATACCTAGTGTTGAAGTTCCCATTACTCGCAGTATCCAGAGCCATCTGGTATCTCCAATCGATCCCTCTGTAGAAGGTGCTCAACAGCTGAACTTGATTGAACCCATGGTGTGGACAATCCCTTTGATAAGACTTGAAGCGAATCCAAGCAGCCTTGAGTCCCTCTGTTGGACCTTGAGAAAACTGGGAAATCTTGTTCCTGAGCTCTTCAGATCTCGCATCATCGTAGAAGTTGCACAGGAATGCTCTCTTCGTCTCATCCCATGTAGTTAGAGAATCAGGAGCTAACTGCTTCAGCCAATAAGCAGCATCCCCACCAAGAGAGTACGGGAAGAGTTTGCAGAACAGGAACTCATTGGGCACTCCATTGTACTTCATGCTAGTGACCAAGTCCTCGAACCTTTCGATGTGATCCATGGGATGCTCATGAGGTAGACCATGGAATGGGTTCTGACTTACGAGAGCGTAGTATGCTGGCTTCAGCTCGAAGTCATTCCTCTGAAAAGTCGGTATGCGAATCGCAGCTCGATTGGCAAAGAACTGATCAGGCCTGTTATGCTCGCCAAGTGTTCTAGCTCGATCACCTGCAGCATTCCCAGCGTTGGCGCGCCCAGCTGGCGCGACAATCTCAACAACAGGAGCAGGGACAATGATGTTTCCAGCCTCATCAAGTCGCTGCCCTCCTTCATTGCACACATGACCCTGTTGGTCTCTCAAGACACCAGCTTCATCAGCTCTTAGAACCACAGGGTTGTTCATCCTTGATGTCTGCTTTGTCTTTCTGTTTGTGCGTTCTAAACGTGCTAGTTCCTCTAACGAAAGATTGACCAGCTGAGTGCTCTTGTTTCTTCTGGTTTCACGAACAGGCATGCACCTGAAACACTAAGATCAAGAACGTTAGTAACCAAAGTCACGATGAGTATCGACCGATACTGATGGTATCGATCGATATCAACAAGAAAAATCGCCTCGGTATCGACCGATACTAGGTAGTATCGATCGATACTGGCGGGCTTAGTCGAAACTCGACAGCTACAATCTAATGGTGAAATTGAATCCCCGGCAACGGCGCCAAAATTGATATGCTCAATTTAATACCCTAACAGTACTAAAGCAGTAGTTGTAGTCTAGCTAGGGGTCGAACACAAGGATCCACAGAAATCACTCAATAAATTATAGGATCAAGCTAAGCTAAGCAATTCAGGTAAAGCAGAAAACAGAAAGCAGTAAACGATTTGTATTCAATGGGGAAAAGATAGGTTCAGGGATATTTCTCAGGAAATCAATGAATGCAAATAAACTAACTAATCAGGGTTCAGGTTAAGCACGGTTCTAGAACTCAAATCACTAATGCATAGTTAACCAACTGTCGTTGCGAAAACTATCTAAATCTAAACTTCAGAATCCCAAATTTCTTTGCAAATCCCTAAGAATAAATCAGCCTTAATTTCAAGTTTGATATGTTCACAAATCAATTAAACCAAATTTCTTTGCGAATAATCAATTTGCTCACCCTAGTTCTATCAGGTAATTAATTGCACTGTCGTGCCTAATCAATTATCCTAAGATCTAAGTTCTAGGTGATCAATCTAGAATTAGCTTTGAGAACAACCTAAGGTGAAGAACTAATTCAGATTATGAACCCTAAATAACTAATCAACCTAGCATTCAAAGAAATCCCTAATGAGAATCCCCAAACCTAACAAGAGATCTACTCAGACATGGAGATTAAATTAATAAACATGTTTGAATAAATACTCTATATAAAATCAGAAAGAGAAACAAGGTTTTGAGATCTGATCTCGGACGAAGGGAAATCAGACTTGTATCTCACACCAAAATCTCTCTTAAACTCTGGTAAAATAAAGCATAGCCTAAACAAATGGCTGAAAACTCCTATTTATAACCTAAAACACGACTTGGGGTCTTCTTGTAATTATCAGAGACTTCTGGGCACTTTTGCAATTCTCCAAAACTTCATAAAAAGTCGCGGCCCATGATTTCTCCGATGGGTGTCGATCGATACCAGGGGGTATCGATCGATGCTTGTCGTTCAGATCGGACACTTAGTCATCAGACTTCACTTTCGCTCCAGAATGCTCCATAGAACTCCAATAATTCCAATAATGCTCCAATTCGTGCTAAGACCTGTAAAAGACTCTAAAAGACTCCAAAATACTATAAAGACTCTATAAAAAGGACTTATATCATGGCCTAAACAGGGTAAAAACCATGATATATCACATTCCAGGGTAATGAACATCGAAAATCTCACGAACGACACCATAGTATACAAGATCACCAGACTGAGTAGATACACCGTAATCTGAAGTTGTCGCACTCCTATCATCCCGAAGAATCTTAAAAGCGTACCTCCGTGTGCTATACATCACATGTGACTGTAAGGTTGCTAGTGGAAAGCGCATAATTTCTTCTAACAACGTGGGAAATTTTTGACCGTTAGCCTTCTCGGTCATCACCTAGCTACACGAATTAAAAATAAATGAGTGAAAGAAATCATTCATTATATATGAAAGTTCAAATGAGGGGAAATTAAAACACTAACATAATCTCTTAACCAACGTCCGAACTCTTCCTGTTTGAGCTCGAGTAGCTCATCATTTGTTTTGTTTGGATGTTCATAACGTTGATAAGCCATATACAAGGTGTGACATTGAAACGAACATCACATTAACATATATATAATCAATGACCTAATAAGTAATTAATAATTTGGTTCAATATAATACCTCTCATATTCTTCAATTCCGTCGCAGTTTGTGAGAATATACATATGCAAATGATCCCGTTCATGTGATGAAAGTCTTTGCTTCTTGCATTTTCCACTAAGTCGTCCAATCTCTAAGAATATATGAGGAACATCGACAGGATAGAAAGTTAGTACGCCTCTGTCATCATGTCGAGCTGCTCTACGACTCTTCGTTTTCACTTGTGATGGAAACTAGAACTCGGCAAAATGTGAGGATTCTTCATTGATGCTCTGTGCAACAATAGAACCTTCAACTCTGCTCAAATTTTTTACCTTCTTCTTTAGATGAAACATATACCGTTCGAAAGGATACATCCAACGGTACTGAACCGGGCCCCCTAACTCTGCTTCTCGAGGGAGATGAATGGTTAGATGTTCCATAACATCAAAGAAGGAAGGCGGAAATATCTTCTCCAAATTACAAAAGATTACATGTATATTATCCGCAAGATTGCGGATACCGTCTGATATAAGAGAGCGCGAACATATATCTCGAAAAAAGGTACCAATCCCTACATAATATGGATAAAAAATGAAGTATATATTATGTATTGTATTAACAAATAAATATAATGATTGTACCTGCAATTGCTTCGTGGACATTACGTGGTGAAGACATGCAAAGGCGAAGTAGGCGCTGCATCACCACATGACAATCATGACTCTTCATCCCAGTAAACTTCCCTTCTCCATGATCAACGCAGTTCTGAAGGTTAGATGCGTATCCGTCAGGGAATCTAACACTTTCGGTAATCTAATAAAAAAATACGGCCTTTGAAGCTTCATCCAAACGAAAAGCCGGGACCGGAGGCTTCCCGCTCCCTATCACATGTAGTGCTCTTCGAGAACAAATATATGGCAAGTCCAATCTAGATTTCAGATTGTCCTTTGTCTTCCCTTGTACATTAAGAACGGTGTTCATAATGTTGTCGAAAAAATTCTTCTCAATGTGCATTACATCTAGATTATGTCTCAAAAGAAGGTCCTTCCAGTAAGGCAAATCCCAGAAAATACTCCTCTTGTGCCAATTATGTACGTTGCCACAACCATCAACTGGATGATGCCCATTACCACCACAATCAACGGTTCTCTCTGCACCAAAATCTCTGAACTGAGTCAACAAATACTCTCCATCTAACTCAGGAGGTGGACCATCAAATACTTTACGGTTCTTCCTAAACAATGTCGTGCTACGACGATAAGGATGATCGCTAGGTAGGAATTGCCTATGACAGTCAAACCAAGAGGTTTTGCGTCCGTGCTTCAATTGGAACGCATCAGTGTTATCTTAACAGTACGGGCACGATAACCTTCTGTGAGTTGTCCATCCTGATAACATGCCATATGCTGGAAAATCGCTAATGGTCCATATAAGTATCGAGCGCATGAAGAAATTCTTGTGACAAGAAACATCAAACGCCTCAACACCTTGGTCCCATAACATTCACATCTCATAAATCAATGGCTGCAAAAACACATCGAGTGATCTCTTCGGATGCTCTGGTCCAGGAACGAGAATGCTAAGGAACAAGAACTCCCTTCGCATGCACAAATATGACGGCAAATTATAAGGTGTTACAATTACTGGCCAAAAATAATATTGCATGCCGTGCTTCCCAAAAGGGTTGAAACCATCGGTACATAATCCAAGGTATACGTTCCTCGCCTCATACGCAAAGCTGGGATACGTAGATTGAAAATGTTTCCATGCTCCTGCGTCTGGCGAATGGGCGATTTCTCCATCCGTTGTATGCTCTGCATGCCATCTCATTGCTCCCGCTGTGCGCTCTGCCTGATATAACCTCTTCAATCTCTTTGTTAACAGCAAATACCACATTCGTTTATATGGCACTGGCACTCTTCCACCTGTTTCTTTATACCAAGGTTTGCGACAAAACGGCATGACGAACGGTCTGCGTCCTCTCTCTAGTAAAGCATACAGTTGTCGATGCGTACATCTATCATCTGATACGGAAATCCTAGACCTTGAACAAGTTTCTGTATCTCATAGTATGATGCCGGTGCAAGATTATATTCTGGCAAAATGTCTTTCACAAATTCAGCGATTGCATCCACGCACTCCTCACTCAAATTGAAATCCGTCTTTATACCCATAATCCTAGTTGCAGTTGATAAAGGGGAATGTCCACCTCTACACCCATCATATAACGGATGTTTAGCAGCGTCTAGCATATCAAAGAATCTCCGAGATTCTAAGTTAGGTTCTTCTCCTCTATCTCCATACTCAGCAACCGATGGTATACTTTCACGAAATGCATCGTTCACCATCTGAACATGACCTACAATACTTTCTACTTCCATTGCGGATTCTTATAAGCTAGCGTTATCCCCAATATACTGTTCACTAGTACTAGCATAATTATCCACCATTGTATCATTTCCTCCATGATAACACCAAATCTTGTAACCCGGCAAAAACCCATGACAATAAACGTGTGACCATACTTCCTCTATCACGATTAATATATGATTCCCATAATTCTTACAAGGGCAGTAGATTTAACAGTTTTTTTTGCTTTCTTATGATTACCCGCAAATGCCATGAATTCTTGCAGACCTTCTCTGAATTCTTCCGTAACTAGGCCCGTGTCTAGAATTTGATGAGGCTTGTCCATCCATGATCGAAAATAATTATAAGGATCTGAAGAAAAATTTTTTGTAAGGAGTTATATAAGGGAGTTTTTTTTTTTGTAAATGAAAGGGTGGATACGTTTTTATAAAGAAATTGTGCGCGTTTTCCGACGGATTTCCGAAGATATTATCGATGTCGGCAACGATGTCGGCAATATCAGCATTTGTCAGAAATCCATCGGAAACCCGTCGGAAATTGTCCGACGGATGGCCGTCGTCGGAAATCCATCGGTAACGATGTCGGCAACATCAGCATTTGTCAAAAATCCATCGAAAAGTATCTGTCGGATGGCCGTCGTCGAAAACCCGTCGGCAACATGTCGGCAACATCATCATTTGTCGGAAATCCGTCAGAAATTTCTGACGGGTAATGTTTTCCGACGGATTTCCGACGGATGTTACGTTCGTCCAAATACCGTCAGAAATCCGTCGGAAATTTTCGACGGAATTATTGCCCTCGGAATTTCCGTCGGAAATGGTCATGTTTTCTTGTAGTGTCGAGTCATGGCATTCCTTGAGGTTCTTGAGGACGACATCTTATTCCCCTTGGCTGGAAGTCATCCCTCATATCCCGCACTTAAGTGTACGGCCGTGTTTACTAACTCCTTATGTGTTTAAAGAACTTTGTCGTACGAGGATTTCCCCGAGTCATCTCACTCTCTGTGCTGTGGGCTTGATCCACTCCCTCCAAGTCCTTTCTGACTTGTCCGGGCACGAGATCACCGAACCGATGGGCTTATGCTCCTACACTTCTCAAGGCGAAAATAGGGTCGCACCGGTAAGAGCTGATTCCCCGACTGGCTGCATGAATTCCTATTGCTCCACTGATTTGGTTGGAGTCCTCCATGGATGGTGGCAAATTCTTCTTCGTTCGCCCTTAAGGTCCCACCAATTTTCCCCTTAGTTGGCTGAGTGCTTAAGTGTAGAGAATATCGGTTGGTATTTTGTCTAGGAATACATATTATTGGTCTTCTTTTTGAATTCCAAGACATTGTTATCGTTATGTTTAAATTATTTCATTGTTTACTTCGTATGTTGACAATGTTTACGAGTATGTCCTATTACTTTTGGAGACGTAAAAACTTATGAATGATGTCTAATTAATCTTTCAAATTCCTGCAATATTCATTCTATTTGTTGAATTTATATTAAAATTTTGCATGTCTTCTTTAAAATCTATAATATAATAAGAGAGTTTTCTCTCATTCTAAACTGTCCACATCAGCACTAAACTCCTCTATTATTGGACCCCACCTATTAAAATTTTTTACTAATTAAACAAAACAGTGTCAAATAACTTTTAATAATTTAAAAAACAAAAATTTATACTATCCAAAATATGTGCGCGTGATATTGTATTGGGTATTTCTTTGTTTATTTTTGGGTTTTTGATAGCTCTCCCTATTTTAATAAGAGAGTTTTCTCTCATTCTAATATGTCCACATCGGCACTAAACTCTTCTATTAATGGACCCCACCTATTTAAATTTCTTACTAATTAAACAAAGATGTGTCAAATAACTTTCAATAATTTAAAAAAACAAAAATATATAATATCCAAAATATGTGCGTGTAGTATTGTATTGGGTATTTCTTTGTTTATTTTTGGGTTTTTGATAGCTCTCCCTATTTTACAAACTCAAAAACTCTACACAACTGGCCCATTAACTCAAAATCAAAACAAAAAAACCACACGCTACTTTTCTCTTCTCCTCCTTCCTTGCCTCCACCATGCAACCCTAAATCTCCCCTCACCAACAAATGCATAACGTCGGCTGCTCTAAAAAAAAGATAATTTAGTACATCATTAACTTCTTTAACCACTCTCCTCTAATAACTAATTCAGGACTATCTTAAAAAAAAAAAAACGATACATCTCCAAAACCTACAAACAGATAATTTAGTATATGTAAAATATATATAAAACTGTAATTAAAATCACACAGTAATGAAATAGAAAATATAAACACATAAAAAAGAACAATATTTCAACATAAGTTAATAACATAAGTAAGAGAAAACCGTTATTATATACAAACACTAATAAAGAGAAAAAAAACAAAACACACGTACACATAATGCAATTTTAAATATAAACCGAATATTAAACTAAATTTTGAAATTAATAAAAAAAAATTTTCCTAAAAAATTACATAAAAACAAATATAAAACATGAATGTAAATAAGATATTATCACATTTTTGGATTTCATGAATTCTGCCTTTTTAAATCTCAGGAATTCCATAAGGTACTATATACTAGATATGATACTAATATAGTCTCTTTATTTCCAAATAATAAAATAACGCATGCATATAGATTAACTTTAATACGCTATACTTTTTCCATCGACAACATGAATATTCTAAGACAAAAAGTTCAACACATGTTATCTCATACTCGGATTTCATGAATTCAAACACTTTAAGTCAACGAAATTCCGTAATCTCTTTATAATGTAGTAATGATACAAATATAGTTTCCAAACAATAATATATTTCTTGCATATATACATCTCTATATTATTATGAGAAAATTACCCAGAATAACACTAATCTTTAATGTAATTACTAGAATAACATCTCCGAAACCGAGTTGACTAGAATAACACAACTATTTTGTTAAAAGACAGAAACCCTCTATTTGAGTTCTTTATTTACAGAATTGCCATTTTGATTTATTTTTTACAGAAAAAAATAAAAATATAAAACTAAAAAAAAACCTCTTCTCTCCCTTAAATCTATTCAGACCCAAAAAAAAAAATTGTGCCTCGCCGCGCCTCGCCTCACCTCTCCCGCGCCTCGCCTCGCCCTAGCCGCCAGAACCAGCGACTCGCCGCCCTCGTTCTCGTTCATCATTGTCGTCGCCGTCATCATCTATTCTCTCTCTCTCTCTCTCTCTCTCTCTCTCTCTCTCTCGCGACTTTTCGTCTTCCTCTTAGATGCAGACTTGTTTTCATGTGTTGCAGACTTGTTTTCA
>PKML01072145.1:0-25846 GCA_002933935.1 Eutrema yunnanense | reverse complement strand
AAAAAGCTTAAATCAGTTACAAGGACACAATGTAACTGAGTTTTTTAAAACAACAGAATTTGAGGTGAACTTTTTGACGTTGGAATAAGGGTCTTGTAGTTAAAATAGAAGAAGCACTATAAAGAATTTGTTTAACCTGATTATTGTGTAAGGAGTTCCATAATCAGCAAGGTACTGTACAGCTTTTCTCTTCCAAACCTTTACCCACATAAAGTAGCCAAATTTGAGCCAAATTCTGTAAGCGAGGTCTTGAACCAAGAAAACAGCTTTTAGCAAGCAACTATTTTTGCAGTTTTTTAATCAGCCAGATCAAGCTATTTCTTTAATAAACGACAAAGGAGCACGTACTTACAATACCATCAGAGAACAAGTTGAGGTAACCAAAGACTAGGCTTGAATTTGTCTCCACCTGTTCTGGTTTGTCCAATTTTCCATCACGTACTTACAGTACCACCTGTTCTGGTTTGGACAAACATTGAGATGATAATTTCATTTATCAGACACTAAAATATGTATAACAGACACTCACATTAAACCACATCAAAAACACATAAGAGAATAATAAGGAATGAGTTAATGAACTCCCTAGACCAGACACTCAAATAATGGAGACAACTTATAAACATAACCCGACAGCAAATGAAGACAACAACATATCAACCTGTGTCTATTTCAAAAAAAGACAACATATCAACATATGAATCTGAAATCTGAAATCGAGTATCAAAAACTAATAATTTACCTGCCAGATTTCGTACTCCTTTGCTGAATGCGAACAACAGAAGTCTAATACTTGTGTCTATTACAGAACTCAAGCTTTAGGACCGATAGCTCCCTGCAAAATTGGAAAAATTGATTATACTCAGAGAACGAAAAATTCTTATACACATGAAAGAATAAATCACTTATACTTAGAGAAACAATTAACCCTCATCGAAACCCCAAATTGAAACTGAAACCCTAACAAAATTCCACATACCTTTAACTGAAGCAAACACCGAAATCTTCCTGCAAAAGAGCAAAATAGTCAAAAGGAATCAATAGGAAACATGTTAAAACCCTAAATCTATATGAGTATCGATTACCCAAACACAAACTAACATTCCAATGTCAAATTCGCTCTTCGGTACTTGACGAGAATTCCTCAGCAACAAGAACAAGAACGGCGACAATTCCAGCAATTGTGAGAGTAGGACGAGAATTGTGAGAGGGAGAATTCGAGAGGGAGAGTTAAAAGAGGGATTAGTCGAGAGCTGTATTTTTTGAGACGATATTGAGATTTTAGGTTTATTGCCTTAGAGAAATTTTGGAACCATTTTTTTTTTTTGGAGGCGGGCACTTAAAATTGTTTGTTTCGCGCTCACCATCATTACATAGCGTTTTAAATGTGGAAGTGCTATTAAATAGCATTTAGAGCAAAAAAAAAATGAGCGCGTTCAATTTTTTCTTCTGACCAACAAATCTTATAGCATTTATAAATTTATCAAACGCTATAAAAAAGTCAGAGTTAAGTCAACAATAGCATAACTGCATAAATCGCTATTTTCTTATGCTATTAAAACACAATATTCTTGTAGTGCTTCTGGTTTGTGATGTCACTGCAGATGAAATACAGAAAGCTCTCCTCGCAATGCCCACCAACAAAACCCCAGGTCCAGATGGGTTTACCGCGGAATTCTACATCGCAGCTTGGCCGATTATAGGAGCAGACCTGGTCAGAGCGATCCAATCATTCTTCCTCTACGGATTCATGCCTAGAGGTGTCAATGCAACAACACTAACATTGATACCAAAGACAATAGATGCGGTAAGAATGAAAGATTTCCGTCCAATATCTTGCTGCAACCTGCTTTATAAGATTATTTCAAAAATTCTGGCAAAACGTCTAAAGACAATTCTTCCAAAAAGCATGCTACCGAATCAGAGCGCTTTCATCAAAGGAAGACTCCTGCTAGAAAATTTCTTATTAGCAACGGAACTCATCAAAGACTACCACAAAGACACTATCGTCCCAAGATCAGCCCTCAAAGTCGACATCTCCAAGGCTTTTGACTCGATTAGATGGGACTTCATAACGGAAACACTCAAAGTGATGGGCTTCCCAGTGATCTTTGTTTCATGGATTTCTAGATGCATTTCAACAGCTACGTTCTCGGTTATGATCAATGGAGATCTTGAGGGTTTCTTTCACAGCTCTCGAGGTCTACGACAAGGCTGCTCTTTATCGCCTTACCTGTTTGTGATCGGCATTAATGTCCTGTCACACCATCTGAACAGAGCTGCAATACAGGGGCGGATCGGTTGTCACCCTTCTTGTCGTGAGGTATGCCTTACTCATCTAAGTTTCGCAGATGATATGATGATTTTCATGGATGGAACAGCAGATTCACTCAACGAAGTTATAAAGATCCTCTCAGAGTTTGAATTGGATTCTGGCCTGGCTATAAACGTCAGCAAATCTGCCATCTTCTTGGCTGGAAAAACATCACAAACAATTCAGCAAGCCGCAGGGGATCATGACATTCCGATAGCGAGCCTTCCGATAAGGTATCTAGGCTTACCTCTCACTACTAAGAGTATGACTCGTGTGGACTATGAACCGTTGATAGACAAGATTCACAAGATAATGATCTCATGGTCGAGCAAATCCCTTTCTTTTGCTGGTCGTCTGCAGCTGATCAATTCAATGATCGCTAGCATAGGGAATTTCTGGAACTCGGTTTTCAGATTACCGAAAAGATGTTTTGATGCAATAGACAGCTTATGCTCCGCTTTGTTATGGTCGGGATCGCCTAATACGACTACAAAGGCTAAAGTTGCTTGGTCGGAAGTTTGTAAACCAAAGCTAGAAGGAGGGCTAGGCATTAGAATGCTAAAGGACTCATCGTGTACATTTGCCTTAAAACTTATATGGAGCTTGTTTGGAAACTCAGGCTCCTTGTGGGTAGCTTGGACTAAGAAAAATCTGCTCCGTAATTCGAGCTATTAGGATGTTAAGGAAAGTTCAAAACGATCTTGGATATGGAGGAAACTTCTGAAACTTAGGCCAATAGCAGCAACCTTCATTAGAGTGGAGATAAGAGATGGCACTTCAACATCCTTTTGGTCGGACAACTGGACTGGTTTTGGAAGGCTAATTGACATGGCAGGAGAGTCAGGTCCACGTTCTCTGGGTATTGGACGCAATGCAACCGTTAAAGATGATGTACGTGGACAAAACTGGGCTCTTCGTCGCTGCAGAGGGGCTCTCATGCATGAGATCACTCGGATAATAAAAAATCATCCTATGCCTCATGCTAATAGTGGAGAGGATATCACTTGTTGGAGACAAGATTCGGACATCTACAAATGTCAATTTTCTTCCATAAAAACATGGGAATTAGTTTGCCAAGCATCTCCAAAGGTTTGGTGGCATCGTCTAGTGTGGTTTCCCCAATCAATACCAAGAAGGGGATTCATTTTATGGCTCGCATTTAATGAGAAATTGTCGATGGGCGCAAGAATGAGGCAATGGGGATGAGTACAATCATGTCCCTTATGCGGAGAGGTAAACGAAACAAGAGACCACATATTTCTGGCTTGCCCATACACCTTCACGATTTGGAATTGGCATTGCAAAAAGCTTCTTCGACGGAAAATTAATCCGGATTGGAACGCGACAGCGAGATCTCTTCTGGGTAGACGTTTATCCACAACAGACTGCCTCCTGGGGAAAATAGCTTTACAAGCAACGGTGTACAACGTTTGGAAGGAAATAAATGGAGGAATCCACAACCGCCCTCACCACTCTGCACTACATCTCGCTCACATCAATGACAAAGACATCCGCAATCATCTAATAAGTTTAAAGAGGGGCCAAAACGAGGAGCCAAACGTATTACTCCAACGTTGGGCTGATTTGAGTACGATACCTCAACAATGAAGTAATGTATCTCGAGTAATGCTTTTGTACTCTCAAATAATTACAGTTTTCAACAATGTATAATTCGGACCGGTTTGACAAATTTCTGTCAAATACTGTACTTTTTTTTCTTTGATGATCAATAAATTATAACATTTCATAAAAAAAAAATATATATATTCAATAAAAAGTCTTAAAACATGCGTTTTCATATTTTTCTAGTGTGTTCTTCATTGATAATCAAATTTACTAGTATTTATTGATAATAAATTTAAAACTATGCTTAAAACAGCTAATTTGAAAATTGATTATGGTATATATATGATGTATTTGGAATATATATAATTAAAGAAAACAAAGAGTCATTAATCTACACAAGATATTTTTTTTTTACTTTCGTGACTATTTTGCATAAATTTATTTAAATTAAGTGTTTACGCTATTTTATTAATTTGATATCATATATAATTATGTGTATTTTTCATAGATGAGATGCATTATCACTACATATTTTTATACTCCACATCATTTTCTTGGAAAAAATAATAGTTTTTAAACATATATCGTTTTTTTTTTTTGTTAGTATGATTTTATATGTTTCTTGAACACAAATCAAATTTTCTGATAAGATGTAGATAATTGATAATATACGATTCCATATGTGTTAGAAACTATTTATCAATATCTAACATTATTATTATTAGAGTTTTAGGACATGCGTCGAACATAGTTAATTTGAAAACTAATTACCATTAATTTTCCTAATTAAGAGTTAAAAGTTTCTAATTTTCAGAAACTTAAAGGTTCTTTTAACTCAAAATATATAAAATTTTAGAGTGCATTTGGAAAACCTAAATGTAAAACTATACAATTTTTAAACCCTAAAATTTTAACCTTTGATGAGTCAAAATAACCTACAGGTTTTTTTAATTGATTTTTTTTTTAAACTTTTAATTAAAACAGTTAATGAAAATTGACTGTCAAATTACATGTGCTCGACGCATGTTTTTAAACTCTAATAATAATAACGTTAGAGATTGATGAATGATTTCTTACAAATATAGAATTTTATATTGTCAATTATCCTATCACAAAATATTATATGTGTTCAAGACCTTTTTGGCGATGAGAACCGATTTGCACTCCAAGTCCGACCCCAAACAAACAAATTCGTACCACAATGTCTCTCAACCATGTGTACCACAAAGTAGTGCTTTTACACCATCTAGCTAATTTAAATGCATTAATTCACACAAACAGAGTTATCAATCAACATGTTAATTCTTCCTAAATGGTTCCTATGTCCATATTCGATTATAAGATATAGATCTAAACTTGTGCATACCTAGACTCAACATACTAGAAGATTACAAGAAGAATATAGAGGAGGTTTTTGATCTAGTTCTCACCTTGGCCACTAGACACATTCGCTGTCCCGGCTTTGACAGCTCGTTGTCACATGCTCCTAAGGCTTAAATCGTTTCTCCTTCAACCGGGAGCTAGATTCATGTATGCTTAGGATCTCTGCAAGGTTTCAGGTTGATCCAGATTATTTTTCCTATCCAAACAAATCAACTAGCCAGACTGGTTTGACCTATCCGCTGCGCAAAATGGTTCCAATAAATCTAACACAACTCCCAAACTACAAGAACCAACGCAGGGATATTTTAAGATCATTTATATTAAAGGGTTAGGAGTCTCCTTACCAAATATAAGCTCGATCGGATCACTATCGAACCTTCAGGACGGTTTCTCCTCTCAATGATCGCAGATCCGCACTGTACTGATCAAGCCTGGGAAAATAACTATAACTTTCATATCACAACTCCGAATAGAAAACCGCTTTCGGTGTTGGCTATATTAGAGAGTCAAAAAAGTACTCACAAAGTTTGAGATAATTTGGATCAGTTTTTCCAATTCCTTCATCATTTCTACAAGAACAGGTTTAATATATCTTTTCTTTTGTTTATGGTGGATTGCAGTGGCTTCTTCTTCAAGTTGGAGGGTGGCGGTTGGCTTTAGGGTTTCTCTCTGCCACTTCTCCATCTTGTGGCTCTTTTTAAATAGAGATGAAGAAATTCTAAAGTTAGGGTTTTTAATGGTTTAATGAGCTTACGGGTTAGCCTTTTGGACTAAAGAAACAAACCGGTCCATGTTGATAATAATAAATTTCTAAACATAATTATAATTATAATTATTTTTATTATAATGAGAAATTTCTAACTTTCTCCATGATCTGACTCTTCAAGTTGGAGGGTGACGGTTGGGTTTAGAGTTTCTCTCTATCACTTCTCCATTTTGTGGCTCTCTTTAAAAAAATTATATGTAATATTTAAGATAAAAACATAAAAATTATTTGGGTTGAATAATATGTAAGATAATTTTTTTTAAAAAAAATTACATGATTTTAGCAAATATTAGAATGATAAGGAATGAAAAAACAAGTCTAAATTTGCTTTGGAAAACAAATTATATTTTATTATATGACTGTACTAAAATATAAATCTAAGAATCGTTTTTTAAAGAACAAATAAGTTTTTCTAAAAACATTTTGTCTCTTCCTTTGTATAAAATCTGAACTCTCGTACACACGTATCAATTTCTTACATATTATATGTAACATATATAAATAAACAAACCACATTAACCACACAATTGTTCAGCAACGAATACGCATACTATTTGGTTATGTGGGCGGATCAAGGATTTGTTTTTTGTTTTATCGGGGCATAAGGATAATCATATCATTAATGACGCAGAGACAAGACCAGATTTTCCAGTTTGATGACGTGTGAGAGAGCAAAGTAAAGTACGCATTGATTTTTGAGTTCAATGTTTGTTGAGTTCTTTTTAGAATGAGAAAATTTTAAATTTTAATTATAAAAAATTAATGAAAATTAATTATCAAATTAATTATTTTTGAAGCGGATGAAAAATCTAATAATAATGTTAAAGATACATAAATAATTTCTTACAAATATGTAATTGTACATTATCAATTATCTGCATCTTATCAGAAATTTTGATATGTGGTCAAAAAATAGATAAAATCATACTAATAATATCCGAAAATACGAAATTTGTATATAAAAATTGGCTATTATATTTTTCAAAAAGATGAAGAATATAAAAATTATAACTAGTGATATTGCATCTCATCTATATGAAATGCACCCATACTATGATATGATAGCCAACTATAAACATAGCGGAAACATTCAAATTAGATAAATTCATGTTAAATAATCACAATTTTTTTTTCTTAAACTATCTTGTGTAGATTTATGACTCTCTATTTGTTTTTTTGTGCAACACTTACTTCTCATTAATTAAACTTTGATAATACAAAAAGGAATTAAACATCTTCTTTAGCTACGATAAACCAAATGAAGACCTTAAAGTTTAAAACATATAGAACTTGATACAAAAACAGTGAGTTTGAAACTAAGCTCAAATGCGTCGATAGAAATTTCACGGAAAAGTTGGATTGTTTGGAATTAGTCATCTTAACATGTGACGTTGAAACTTAACATTGTCTCTTCTGGTCCCGTGCAAACCGCTACGCAGGAAAAGACAAGTCGGTAAAGACATTCATAAGGTTTCCCGGTAAAAAGCACAGGAGGAAAACACCTCTCAAAGAGAGGGGAGTTGCTTGAATCACAATCCCTAATGGTGTAGCAGCGGCGGATTCAGATGGATGTGGCAGCTTTTGACGATGACTGAACTGAAGTGGTGGAGGAACGGCGGGGCGGGAGGAGGAGTCAGCTTTTGACGATGGCTGAACCGAAAGGGAGAATGGTTGGCGGTGGATAACCGAATCAGCTTCATTAAATCCAAAACGATCACGACATCCTCCAGAAGATGGAGACCTGAATCAATCCCGAAAAGATAGCCGAATAGATCAACATCAATGAATAATAATGGGCTGAAGGATGGGCCACTCTAGTTTAGATCTGGTGGGCTGCAATCCACGGGGAGCATATTGGGCCATACCCATTTTGCAGATTCACCAATCCCAAAATGGGATTTCAAGATTTTGGAAGCTGAAGCCAATGGCGTCGGAGGGAGAGGCAGGCCTCCAGCCAGTCGGGAAGTTATGACCAAGGCGGATGTCTGGAGGTCGTTGAAACAACCAGCGAGGCATGTCTTAGGAGCGGCAGAGCTTTTAGATCTGGTAATACGGAAACTCGCCGGTGGAAGTTGTCTTGAAAACACTAAGATCTAAATGTGAGAGTTGTCGAGGGTTGGACGCAGCAGGCGGCGTAGCTTGATGGACAGAATCCGCCGGCTCAGGTGGGTGGAGTGTGTTCTGCAATGTGTCAGATGCTCTACAGAGAGGCAGCGGTTGTCGCGAGCTTGAAGAGTTTTGAGCAGTCCTCACCGGCAACGAAGCTAAACGGCATAGATGATGAACATAGCGGTAACGGGTCTCGTCGGTATTCTTAGAGGAAGCGAATGGACGGAGGTCGGAATGAACGAATCCGCGGCAGAAGAGATCTCGCCGCCGGAGACAGTGACACCGTCAAAAAGAGTTACGGTTCTTCACGAGGCTGAAGATCCCGATAAGGAGGAGTTGCGCCGATTATAAGGATGAGAACTGTCGCCGGTGATTGGAATCCATGTTAAAACTCGGTCGGCGGCTACCTCAANGCCGGCTCAGGTGGGTGGAGTGTGTTCTGCAATGTGTCAGATGCTCTACAGAGAGGCAGCGGTTGTCGCGAGCTTGAAGAGTTTTGAGCAGTCCTCACCGGCAACGAAGCTAAACGGCATAGATGATGAACATAGAGGTAACGGGTCTCGTCGGTATTCTTAGAGGAAGCGAATGGACGGAGGTCGGAATGAACGAATCCGCGGCAGAAGAGATCTCGCCGCCGGAGACAGTGACACCGTCAAAAAGAGTTACGGTTCTTCACGAGGCTGAAGATCCCGATAAGGAGGAGTTGCGCCGATTATAAGGATGAGAACTGTCGCCGGTGATTGGAATCCATGTTAAAACTCGGTCGGCGGCTACCTCAAACTTCGGGTCTGGGAACGTTTAAGATCTATGGCGAACTAGAAAAAAATTTATTTTTATTTTGTTTAGTTATATTTTTTCCAAATATAACATATATACCATAATCAAATATCAAATTAGTTGTTTTAAGTCTAATTTAACATTAATTCTCGGCTAACACTTGTAAATTTTGTTGATTTGTCTTTTAAATTTTTCTCAGCCACTGCAAATCCAGAAAATCCCAACAGCCATGCTTCTTTCGAATCCCTTGTTATCTGTTAGTATTAGAATGTCATTCTCCTCGATGACTTTGAAATCGATTTTAGATTTCTCCAAGTGTTTATGACATGACTCCCACACACGATCTTGTAATGAATTTGAGTGTAATTATACGAAGAATCCGCATTTTCATGATTCGTTGATGGTGGAACATCGACTTCAACACAACTCCATTTTATGTTGTGCTCTTCCTCTTATCGAAAGCAGTACCAATAGAAACAACAACTGATTGCATCTACTGATGCAGCTTTTGATCAGAGGAAGAGCACAACGAAAAATGGAATTGTGTTGAAATCGTTGTTCAACCATCAAAGAATTATGAAAAGGCAGATTCTTCGTATAATTAATTACACTCAAAATCATTACATGAGTGTGGGAGTCAGGTCATAAAGACTTGGAGAAATCCAAGACCGTTGTCAAAGCCATCGAGCAGAATGGCATTCCAAGACAGACGGATAACTTGGGTTTAAGCAACGAAAACACAAATGTTTTGATATAAGCAGGACTATTGAGATTTTTTGGATTTGCATTGGATGAGAAAATTCACCAATTTAGAAAAAACCAATACATATGATACAATTTGGTAGTAGAAACTTAAAACTAAAAATACGTAATTGAAAATGCGAGAAATAGGACTAACCTTTGAATCGCATAAAATTTAAAAGCCTGAAAATAATAAACATCAAGTACATAAGAAAAACATAAACATATATGATGCGATGAGAAGTAGGACCGCAAAGAATTTAGGAAAACATGAAATAGAGAAGTATGTGGTCTTCGTCTTTGGAGATGTATTGTTACATGTGTAGTTTCCTAGATACTTGACTTAGAAAATTGAAGGATCTTTGTCTGATTTTTGGACTTGCTTCATTTCTAAACAATTATGTGTAAGTTGATGTGTGCATTGGTATTAATGGCCTTTGTAATAACAGAAACAAAGACATAAAATTTTGCAAATGACCGGAAATCTCAAAAATTTAAATTTGAAATATCCAAAAGATGATAATTGATCATTTACCTATGATTTACGGATCCGTGAATCTCTTTTTACCCATATTTTCTCCAGCAATACCATCATCAATAAAACAATCTTGTCATATGCCAAAACCCTAAGTTTCTCGGTTTTCTACTCTGATATTTTCCTACAACCCATAAAAAAAACAAAATGTTCAAACACATGAGATCAGAAATTGGAACCCAAACATAAACTCAAAGAATCAATCTTGTAACTCAGTTTGCCTCTTGTTAAACTCATAAATCTTTGTCATTTTCATTCCTAACAAAACAAAAATCCAAAACATACCACGATCAAACACGAACCATTTCTTACACATGATGAGTTAACAAAATTAATGGCTAAACCTCGAAATCGCATTATCCATTGATATCAAGATCATCCCTATTGATCCATATATATATTTAACCACCATCTTCTTTGATTTTTTTCCTATACATTCAAATCAAAAACAATATAATCAATCTCATGAAAATGTGCTTTATGGAAATGATTTAACCAAATCTTGAAACTACTCTCTCATATTCATTACCCTCAACATCATCTAAATTTGCAAGTTCTTCATATGTTAGTCCCATTTTTACCTGGACCAAAATTTACACAAATATCTCAAAATTTAAACCCTAAAAATCATCTATTTACTATCAAAACACACAAAACACCCACGAAAATAAAGTAGCTGAATTTCACAGAGAATTATCAAAACTCAAACCTTTCCACGAAATTCTCCTTTCTCAGACGGCAAAATTCAAGGATGCAAACGTCCTTTAAACCTAAACCTCGGGCTGGAAAAAAAATCCAAAAATCACTATCAAATCTTAGTTCTATACAGAAGAATTAATTAATTAATATATCAAGAGAGAGGGAGAGAGACGTACAACCACATAATGTTCATAGATCCTGATCATGCATGATGTTGATCATGTAGGGCTCCTAAAAGCTACCATAGATGAAAACATTGTGAAGCATAGCAACATAGCTACAATTATATTGTGTAGTTTGGCACATTTGTGGTGATGAAAACGTTTAAAAGAAATTATCATATTCATTTTCCTTGTAATAGAAAAAATTATCAAAAAATCGTGTGTGGTGATGAAAGAGACTATCTGGTTGGTTTATTATATAAGGGAAGAAGTTTTAGTGTTGTTAGGTTGACCTAAAAAATACAAGAGTTAAGATTTTATGGAAAGTTTTGATAAATATAAAATATCCTATAAAATATCCCTTAGATTGGTTATATAAGTAAGTTAATTCCATTAGATTTAAAGTAGAATAGATTTTAAAAAATTTGATTTATTTAGAATACTCCATTATTCACTTTCCAATCTAAGGTATATGAGTCATCTAAACTTTTTAAATATATGGCAGTGTATTTACAAAGTCAACATGATATCATTTGATTACAAAATTGATTGTTAATACATTTATGAAGTTTTAATTGTATCTAGGTTTAGTTTGATTTGATCGATTAAGATTGGATTTTGGTCAAAGAGCTGGAAACGAAAATGTTGTTCCATGTGTTGAGATCTATCCATGGTAAAATATAGTATAATATTGGTAAGGAAGTATCTTTTCTTGAATTTAATGATTTTGATTTTAATCCAACAAACACGTAATAATAAGTTGTGAGATAATAAGTTGGAGAGGGAGGAGAAGATAGAGATGTGTGACGAGGCTATAATAAATTGGATTTTATAATTACAAAAATCTGAGGGGTAAAAGGTTTGAATGATATGTTTTACTCATGAAATTAGCTTCAAATTAATTCAAACTCTTTGAAGTAAAATCAATTGTAAGAATCTATCAAACATGAATAACATAAGACTTGAATTGATTTATTCAAATTCTTAGTTGAATAACAATGGATTTCAAACTCTTTTAATGAAGAGATTGTAAATAAAAGAACCAATAACACTAGATTTTAAACTCTTTTAATGAATATATTTTAAATACAAGAACCAACAACACTAGATTTTTACAAAATATTTAAAATCAAGCATTGAATAACAATTAATGAATTGTGGTTGGATTTAAATCTATTAAAAACCATGATTGAATAACACCCCATTAATGAAGAGATTGTAAATACAAGAACCAATAACACTAGATTTTAAACTCTTTAAATGAAGATATTTTAAATACAAGAACCAACAAAACTAGATTTTTATAAGAGATTTAAAATTAATCATTGAATAACAATGGATTATGGTTGGATTTAAATCTATTAATTAAAAATCATGATTGAATAACACCTCATTAATAAAAAAATTGTAAATACAAGAATCAATAACACTAGATTTTAAACTATTTTAATGAAGATATATTAAATACAAGAACCAATAACACTAGATGTTTATAAAAAAATAAAATAAATTATTGAATAACAATGAATTGTAGTTGGATCTAAATCTTTTAAAAACCATGAATGAATAACACCCCCGAAGATTTCCCAAATTGTTCCTTTTAATTATTTTAATTATGAAATTTTCTACATTGATTAGCTTGCTATGAACGTTTTATAATTAAATATCAATTTATTTTACAACTCCAATCGCCTCAAACGTCCAGCAGCGACAACATCATATGAATCAGAAAACGCTTGAATCGCTTGGATTCGGCGACGGATCTCCTTTATCTCAGCCGATACGATTTGGAATCGATCATAATCAGCAACATCAAATGAAGAAGAAGCGAGGAATGTCAAGTAAGTATGCTCTTGATGGTAATAGTGTGTTAGGTTTAGCTTCTATTGACATGCACAATAGCGTTGCATCCAACAAAATCATGCATGCTATGTATGCATTTACATGCACAATAATGATTTATATGATTTCAAAATTGTAGATGATAAAATAGAAATATAAGCATTCATGGAAAGATGAAAGGTAGGTTTTTGTGACTTCAAAATTGAATTTCAGATATTCACCAATAATTAGCGTATAAAATATGTATGTAGAACTTGATGTTCATCTTTTATCAAGGTTTTGAGGATTCCATTTTTTTCTTTAGGCATACTTTGATGATTCTGGGAGTTATACGAGTTCTAAATATTGTAGACATATTTGCAATGAGTTTTGCATAAGAACTTTAAAACAAATAGAGTCGTCATCTTTCGACATTAGCGCTTTCATGGAATGTCAATTTCCACAATAACTTCCAATTTCTACTTTCAAAAATATTTTGAATGTGTTTCGCTACATCTATGATCATGGCTCTTAATACTATGTTTCCAGGTTTCTTGTAAATGGGTGCTTATCATATGGGAATATTCTCCATGAAAGTCACACACCGATATCAACAATGAGTAGCAAGCATGAAAGCATATCACACAAAGGTTTCAAGTCATCACACCAGGTGACTAATATAATTTCAGAGACATCACCTGATATGCCAGCTACCGGTGATGTAGCATTATCGAGGTTTGTTTAAATATTTCTTACATTTTTCTTCTGATTATAGTTAAATAAAATATGTAATCATGGGTCCTTTAGTTTGAGTGTCCATGCTATGAATGAATTTTGCTCGGTGCAGCGCGATTGTGCATGACAACTCAAGTTTGAGTCGTCTGGATTTAGTTTTTGTTTTGTGGTCGAAAACTTATATTTACAATGAGATACAACAAATTGTCGATTAGTATTGTTTTTTTGTCTTTTTAACTTAAGTAGTCTTATTAAAGTATAAAAGAGAGTTTTTTAATTAGTATAGATTTTCTAATTAGTATAAAATTGTCAATAAATGATCTTTTACAAAACCTAATTAGTTTAAAATCAAATAAACATATAAAATCTAATTTGTATAAACTCAAATTTGTCAATTATTGGTCCAAACCTAATTAGTATAAAACTTAATTAATATAAAATTTAATAAACATATAAAACCTTTATTTTTCAATAATAACTACATAATACTTTTACGATTCTACCTTATATTAGATTTCTAATATTATGGAGAATAACTTAATTCAGAAATGTGGTATAAACATCATTACACATATTGTACAACAAATCAACAAAATATTATCTTGTATCAAAAAATCTGAGAATTACAAACTCAACATATTTGAATCAATAACACTTAAATTAGATCTTATTTCTCATTTCACATTTTTATATTACAAAATTTAATCTACAAAAAACTTTATGGTTAGAATCTAGTTATTATTATTATAATATTCGGACGCCCACCAGAAATAATAAATTTAAACTATATTAATTTATATTAAATTTTGAAGAAAAAAAATCAATACTGTCTCTTTTTAAAAATCTGTTGGTTATTTGAATTAACCAAACATTTTTTTTTAATTTTTAGTGTAAAAACAAAACTAAAAATATAGTAGTTTTTCATTTAATTTAGTTTATGAGGTAGTTTTTTCATTTTTGTTTATAATCATGTTTTGCTCGGTTAATAGTCTTGTCATATACTTAACAACAATAATTATTTTGAACTTAGTTCTCTGGCCCTAGACGACAATCATTTTTCATCTATAAATGATAATTTATTATTCTCGAACATTATTGTTTTTACAATCTTTAGAGATGCGTTAATGATAAGCTCAAATGTAATACCCTAAAGTACTAACAGTTTTGTCGATTGTAGTATTTAGGGGTCGAATCCACAGAGACTCAAGAATAACACAATATATTAAATAGGTTCGAATTAAGCTAAGTAAATCAATAAAACAGGAGGCAATAAAGTAAATAAGAGTTGTAAATTCAATGGAGGAAGATAGGTTCAGGGTATTTCTCAGGAAATCAGAGAATGCAGGTAAACCAATTAGTCAGGGTTCAGAGTAAGCGCGGTTCTTGAACTCAAATCACTAAACAATAACTAACCAACTGTCGTTGAGAGAATTATCTAAATTTAAAACTCAGAATTCCAAATTTCTTTGCAAATTCTAAAGTCTAAACCAGCATTAAGTTCAAGTTTGATTTGTTCACAAAACAACTAAACCAAATCTCTTTGCAGATTGTTATTTTGCTCACCCTATGTTCTATCAGATTATCAATTGCACTGTCGTGCCTAACGGATTAACCTAAGATCTAAGTTCCAGGTGATCAATCTAGAATTAGCTTTAAGAACAACCTATGGTGAAGAACTAATTCAGATTATGAACCCTAACCAACAAATTAACCTAACATTCAAAGAGATCCCTTATTGAGAACCCTAAACCTAACATGAGATCTACTCAGACGTGGAGATTGAAACAAACAACATGATTGAATAAATTTCTGAAATTAATAATAAAAGAGAAAGTAAACAACAGTTCGAAATATTCTCTCGGACGAACAGAGTTTCAGACTTGTCTCCCTCAAAAGCTCTCTCTATCAAAAACAAAGTAGAATAAAGCGTGCCTAGCCAAAAAGTGGCTGAAAACCCTAATTATAATGATAAAACACGTTTTGAGGCTTCTTGTAATTATTAAAGTCTTCTGTACCAAAGTGTAAAATCTTCAAACTTGTAAAAACTCGAGATCCTTCTCTTCAATGGTTCCTATGTCCATATTCGATTATATGATGTTGATCTAAACAAGCAATCATGAATCAAACAAATATGTGTCCGTATTTTTTTAAAAATTGGTATACTTGTGCATACCTAGACTCAACATACTAGAAGCATACAAGAAGAATATAGAGAAGGTTTTGATCTAGTTCTCACCTTGGCCAGTGGACAGATTCGCTGTTCCGGCTTTGACAGCTCGTTGTCACATGCTCCTAAGGCTAAAATCGCTTCTCCTTCAACCGGGAGCTAGATTTATGTTTGCTTAGGATCTCTGCAAGGTTTTAGGTTGATCCAGATTATTTTTCCTATCCAAACAAATCAATTTGCCAGACTAATTTGACATATGCGCTGCGCAAAATGGTTCCAGTAAATCTAACACAACTCCCAAACTATAAGAACCAACGCAGGGATATTTTAAAATCATTTATATTTAAGGGTTAAGAATCTCCTTACCAAATATAAGCTCGATCGGATCACTATCAAACCTTCATGATGGTTTCTCCTCTCAATGATCGCAGATCCGCATTGCACTGATCAAGCCTGGGAAAATAACTATAACTTTCATATCACAACTCTGAATAGAAAACCGCTTTTGGTGTTGGCTATATTAGAGAGTCAAGAATGTACTCACAAAGTTTGAGATAATTTGGATCTGTTTTTACAATTCCTTCATCATTTCTACAAGAACATGTATAATCAGTCTTTTCACTACAAGAAATTGAAGTATTGATAGCACTAAAACATAGCGTTTTTACAAACTCTGCAATAAATGTTATAGACACTACTCTTTCATAGCGTTTGTAAATTACTAGTGCTATGAAAGAGTGGTCGCGTATAAGAGTGTTACAACTTCTTAATTTTTTACTCATGTCCTCTTCTTTAATTGCATGTGTCATTCGATTAGTGCTATGTTAGGTGGAAGCGGGATAACTAATTTTTTTGCCCGCCTATTTTTTGGTTTGGCTCGATAAATTTATACTGAAAACTATAGATAAAAAAAAAAACACTTAGTCATTTTTTGTGTTTCTTAACAAAAAAAAACACCTAGCCTCTGTCTGCTTCACACGAGCTTCAATATCCGAAACAATAAAGCTTCAATCTCCGATTCGAACAGATCGAATCTTCGATCTCTCTCTCTCTGTTCTCTTGACCTCCTCTATTGTTTTTGTTTGATCCTCTTGCTTTTCTCTCTCCGACGAGTCACGCGAGCTTCAATCCCAGCTCAAGCTTCTCTCTCGCGTAAGCTCTCGGTCTCTTAGGTAATCTCTTTTTGTTTTGCTGTTTGGTCACACTTTTCAGTTTTCATGAGGCTCTGATATTCGATTAGCTTGATTAGTAAGTTTTTTTTCATGTCCCTTGCATAGATTCTTTTGCCCAGTTTCTGGGTTTGTCCTGGAATTTCGATTCTCTTCACAAAATTTGTTTTTTTGTGTGATTTTTATTGTTTTTCAACAAGGGTAAGTCTAATTTTTCTTCCTATGATTTTCGTTTTCTCGTTAGATCCAAACCGAATCAGAATATGTATGCTTGTTTGTTTAGATCTGTCATTGTTCCTTTTATTTGGGTAAATGAGTGTTATTTTGTCTTTTTATTTTATATAGGAGAAGGAGTTGATCTCTTTGAAACGTGAGGCCAAGCTGAAAGGAGGTTTCTACGTTGACACTGAAGCTAAACTGTTGTTCATCATCCGTATCCGTGGGTATGTATGATCTTTGTGTGACGTTTTGCATTTCCAAGAGATGATATGTTGTTTTTCTTATCTTTTGTTCCTTGAATCCGCAGTATTAATGCCATTGACCCAAAGACAAAGACGATCTTGTAGCTGTTGCGTTTGAGACAGGTTTGTCTACAGTTTTCTTCTTTAGGCTATGAGTCTTTGGATTGATTCTCACTTATTGGGTTAGGTGTTGGACCTCATAGTTAAGTTAGATAAGCACTGAAAGATGTTTGTCTTGTTATTAGGTTCTCTACTGCTTACATTTGGATCATACTTGTGATATTGTGAAGCTGAAACTATGGATGATGAAAAGGTGAGATCATGACTGAACGTATAAATTGTTTTAAGGCCTATTGTTGTTTCTTAGGAGTCTGAACTTTAGATGTAAATATTAGTGGTGATAATGTATTGATGATGTTTGCATATTCTGAAGTCTGAACTATATATGTAAAGATTAGTGGTGATAAATGAATGAAATGCAGGAACTTACAATGTTTTTGTTTCTTTTCCACTTACAATGTTTAATTTCGTTTTGGTATCTCTTTTCCTTAAACGTAGAAAGAAACAGAAACATCAGACCTCCTGGTTTTAGCAGTGACGAGATCAAGACGTTTCAAAAACCAGTCTTCTGGTTTTAGCAGTGACGAGATCAAGACATTTCGAAAACATGAAAGCCATCACGGTTGGGCTCAAAGCTTTAAAACTACTTGGCGTAGAGGGAATTGAGTTACCAATCTTCTGGGGAGTTGTTGAGAAAGAAGCTGCTAAATATGATTATATGAATGGTCAGGCTACTTAGCAGTCACAGAGATTGTGAAGAAGATGGGAGGACTCCTATGGAGGTTTACAGAGGTTTCTGCGAGAGCTTCAAGTCTGCTTTCTCAGATTACATGGGCAACACAATCACGGTAATCATATCAGTCTTTGTTTTGCATTTACATTCTCAATTTGTTTACTCTGGTTTTGGTTCCTGATTTTTGCTCATTGTTTTGCAGGGACATTGTTTTGGTTACGATTAACACATGCTTTCCAGTGTTACGACATTATGTAATTACTCTTGATTTAGAAGGGAGTTGACTTCTTACAAAGACTTATCAAAATGTAATCTACCAAAAACAAGTTTCTTATTAAGGACAAATATTTTTTTTTTTATCGTTGCAGTCAACGGTTTTGAAATGCGAGATTGAGGAGATAGAGCTTCCCACTCTTAAAGTCGATGTTATTATATCTGAATGGATGGGTTAATTTTGTTGTTTGAAAATATACTAAACATTGTCTTCTATGCTCTTTATTAATACAAGAGTGTGGAGAATTTTTTTATTTTTAACTAAAATGAAAATAAAACAAATGATAGTTTCAAACTAAGAACATAAAATAGAGAAGAAAAACTATTACAAAATAAAAAAGGAAAGGTTAGTGAATCTTTGATTTAGAGTTTAGGGTATAGAGTTTGGGGTTTAGGGTATAATAGTATAGGGTATAGGGTTTGAAATATTTTTCTAGTTTTATTAACAATAGAAATATAATAATTTTTATGGATTAATGAGTTTGATTTAGGGTATAGGGATTCACACTTGTAAGATATTTTTTTCTATTTCTAAATAAAAAATACAATAATTTTTAAAAAAATACAAGGTATAAGATTTGAAATATATTAGTTTTTTTAAAAAATAAATAAAAGAAGAATTAAGTCTTGAATATTTGATTTAGGGCTTAGGGCATTGGAGTATAGACTTTATTGTGTGAAATATAGTTTCATACAATAGAATATACAATAAATTTGTATCTCCTAAAATAATATATATATAAAATATTTTTTTAAGATAAAACAAAGAAAGAATTAAGTGTTGAATATTTGTTATAGGGTTTAGGGTATTGGTGTTTAGGGTTTAGGTTACGTTGATTTAGGGTTTATGTTATATTGATTTATGGTTTGGGTTATGTTGTCAATTAACAAATGATTGCAAAAATGATTACAAACATATATACAAAAACCCTACAAACTAATGATAAGTTACTAAGTCTTTGAAAGTAAATGTTACTGTCACACAACATTTGTTATATAGTTTTTTTGTTTTTAGTTTTTTTGTAAACTCCAAAATTACATATCATTATGAAAGTAAATAATTTATCATAACCTCATTGATATAAAATATTTTCTAAATTAAATGTAAATAAAACATATTAAGAATCTTTTATTTAGGGTATGAAAATCTATCATAATAAAGAAAGAAAATAAAACAAATATTTTTTCATAAAATAAATAGAAAATCTATCATTATAATTCCCTTAAAAATTTTAAAATACAAAAATTTAAGTTAGTTTAAAATAAATTACTCATAAACTACAAAATATAAAACATTAATCAATAAAAACTAAATAAAATTGGGCCAGTAGAGAGTGAACACTCAGATCGATGACGTGGCACAATCTCACTCATTCATTCCTTACTCAGCTTTTCTTTCTCTACCATTGATTACTCTTCATCGTTTTATTTTCCAGTGAAAAAAGGATTACCTCTAAAAAAAAAAAAGATTACTCCTCGTCTCCTCCTTGTCTCTCCGAACGACGAAGACGGCCAAGCAAAGTTTCGCTCGTCGCCGCTCCGATTTTNATTTTCTAAATTAAATGTAAATAAAACATATTAAGAATCTTTTATTTAGGGTATGAAAATCTATCATAATAAAGAAAGAAAATAAAACAAATATTTTTTCATAAAATAAATAGAAAATCTATCATTATAATTCCCTTAAAAATTTTAAAATACAAAAATTTAAGTTAGTTTAAAATAAATTACTCATAAACTACAAAATATAAAACATTAATCAATAAAAACTAAATAAAATTGGGCCAGTAGAGAGTGAACACTCAGATCGATGACGTGGCACAATCTCACTCATTCATTCCTTACTCAGCTTTTCTTTCTCTACCATTGATTACTCTTCATCGTTTTTTTTTCCAGTGAAAAAAGGATTACCTGTAAAAAAAAAAAAAAGATTACTCCTCGTCTCCTCCTTGTCTCTCCGAACGACGAAGACGGCCAAGCAAAGTTTTGCTCGTCGCCGCTCCGATTTTTATTCTCACTCACATCGCCTGATTGCTCTCTCTCTCTCTCTCTCACTCTCTCTCTCTATGGTATGATTCTTCTTCTTGTTCGATCTAGGGTTTATTCTGTCTCAGATCTCATGTCTTTTTCCGCCATGGTGTCTTCTTCGCTCACCGGTTCGAAATTTAGCTAACTTGTGTTTGCTGATACAACTATTTTTATGAATTTCACAGAGGGGCATGTAGAATTCTAGTTATTGCTGGATTAATATTGGGAGATTAATAGGGATTTCTCAATGAGATAGTGGATGCGTATGAGAGAGGAGACAAGTTCTATCTCTACACTGGAAGAGGAACAAGTTCTTAATTGCTTGGTTTGAGCCCCCAATATATGCTTGAGTGTACCTATGGTTCTGAGTTACGTTTCTCAGATGCGACTGTTTATTGGAACATCGTAGTAAACTATAAAGATTTCACATTAGCCTACTCTTGATTGTCGAAGGTGATTAATATACACCTGATGTGATATTAGTTAATAGGTAGTTTTATCTTCTTTATCGAGTCATCAGGCTGCCTTTTATATGTTGCATATATGCTAACTGCTCAGCATTTTACGTGCTTTCAGGCCAGCTTGACACTGAACATAACAACGGACTTGCAGTCACTATTTACTTGGAACACAAAGCAGGTGTAGCATCTGAAAATACGCCTATGCTATTACCTCATGTCTTCCCAATTTCACATTGTCTTGTTGGATACTTCTTTTTGTATGGTCGGATGAACATAAAACCAACACTAACGAAAACATCTGCAGGTATTCACTTTTGTGGCAGCAGAGTATGAAACCTCAAAGAATTTCCTGAATCAGGTATACATATACATTGCTTCAAAAGCTTTTTAGCCTACTGCTCTCGTTGGGGATAGAACAAGTTTAGAGTTATGTGATTTTAGTGTTGCTTAATTTCTTGAAGGACTTTGAGGCACAACTAGAAGTCAAAATCACTTGCTAAGGTTGGGAAAAACGGTGATAGTTTCTTGCAGCATGAAGCTGATTTGTTGACGATATCGAAGAAGAAGTTTCAAAGATTGGAGGTCCAAGAGTGAGGGGAATATTCACAACTTATCTATTAATCATGTACTTTTACTTTGTAATATAGGTTTTTTTGTATCATGGTTTCATATAAATATAATAAAATATGTCATTTTTATTTTTAATTATCAAATTATCCAAAAATCAAAAACAAATCCTAGTAAATCGTAATTTAAATACAATTTATTGGAATAATTAAACGAATCAATTACAGATTTCGAATGCTATAGTAAAATTTTAAAAATATTGCAGTACAAAGAAACGAAAACAAATGCTATTATAATTATAAAATAGCAACAGACTAATGTTATGAATAAAACATGTATAACGAAAATAAAATGCTATTATAGATTATTTTATTGCAAAAACAAAAGTGCTATAAGAAGTAGACACTATAATTGCTTTTCAAAAAAACGCTATAAAAAGTGACATACTTTTTATAACGGGAGCATATACAGCGTTTCTAAAAGCGCTATCGATTTCAACGATAGCGGATATCAAGCGCTACGGATATCCACTTTTCTTGTAGTGTTTATTTTGTTTATGGTGGATTGCAGTGGCTTCTTCTTCAAGTTGGAGGGTGGCGGTTGGCTTTAGTGTTTCTCTCTACCACTTCTCCTCCATCTTGTGGCTCTCTTTAAATAGAGATGAGGAAATTATAAAGTTAGGGTTTTTAAAGGTTTAATGGGCCTACGGGTTAGCCTTTTGGACTAAAAAAAACAAACCGGCCCATGTTGATACTAATAAATATTTTTTTTTTTTTAACATCTATCTTTATTAATATAAAAATCAAGTTACATAAAAATAACAATACATAAAATTAAACATACAAATCAATGAAACAACGAAAATGAGATTTAACGATTCTTTTCTCCGAGTTTTTCTTGTTGGATTGTCCCTTTCTTTTCTTATAATCGCATTTGATATGATACGCTTTTCTTTGGCTATAATCCATCTTTTCTCCTGTTGTGTGTCATTGACACATTCCCAAATAAGAGCTAAAAATATTCTTCGAAGAAGAACCCAATTTATTGATTCTTTCGATAGAAAAAAGACTTGAGATTGCCAATTTTCAACGACTGTACGAATGTCGCCATACCACAAGGAGATTGCATCTTCCGCTCCAAAACCTTGTCCCCTCCATGGCGGTTTCCATAGTGGATGATTCCATGGAAACACCATATCCAACATAGTAAATTCATCGAAGAGAATCGAACTAAGATCCCAAAACCGCTGACCATCATCTTTGACGCCAAACCATCGTTCCTTCCATGGTGGTTTCCATTTTCCGGGATCCCATACTCGCCGACCTATACACCAATATATTCTTCGCGGATCCCAGATCAGGATATGAAAACGCAGAGAAAAAGGTTGCATACGGATTTTATATTCAATCCTTTCATCGAAGAAATCTGATTTAAAACCATCGGCAACTGTTTGACGATAACCGTTGATAATGACGAGGGAAAACCAACCATCATCAAGCAAATAAAACTTCTTCAATTGAGAGGAGATAATCACCTTATCAAACGTCTCATAGAAGGGAAAATCTGCATCAATCGATTTACTATGATTCCAAAATTTAATGAATCGATAGCAGAAAAAATGTTCATCGTTGTGGATCATGATCTGCACAACGGAGATAACCGCAGGGTAGAAAACATACTAATAAATATTTATAATTATAATTATAATACTTATTATTATTATTATAATAAGAAATTTCTAATTTTTTCCATGATCTGACTTTTCAAGTTGGAGAGTGGCGGTTGGGTTTAGGGTTTCTCTCTATCACTTCTCCATTTTGTGGCTCTCTTTAAAAAAATTATATGTAATATTTAAGATAAAAACATAATAATTATTTGGGTTGAATAATATGTAAGATAATTTTTTTTAAAAAAAATTACATGATTTTAGCAAATATTAGAATGATAAGGAATGAAAAAAGAAGTCTAAATTTGCTTTGGAAAACAAATTATAGTTTATTATATGACTGTACTAAAATATAAATCTAAGAATCGTTTTTTAAAGAACAAATAAGTTTTTCAAAAAACATTTTGTCTCTTCCTTTGTATAAAATCTGAACTCTCGTACACACGTATCAATTTCTTACATATTATATGTAACATATATAAATAAACAAACCACATTAACCACACAATTGTTCAGCAACGAATACGCATACTATTTGGTTATGTGGGCGGATCAAGGATTTGTTTTTTGTTTTATCGGGGCATAAGGATAATCATATCATTAATGACGCAGAGACAAGACCAGATTTTCCAGTTTGATGACGTGTGAGAGAGCAAAGTAAAGTACGCATTGATTTTTGAGTTCAATGTTTGTTGAGTTCTTTTTAGAATGAGAAAATTTTAAATTTTAATTATAAAAAATTAATGAAAATTAATTATCAAATTAATTATTTTTGAAGCGGATGAAAAATCTAATAATAATGTTAAAGATACATAAATAATTTCTTACAAATATGTAATTGTACATTATCAATTATCTGCATCTTATCAGAAATTTTGATATGTGGTAAAAAAACAGATAAAATCATACTAATAATATCCGAAAAATACGAAATGTGTATATAAAAATTGGCTATTATATTTTTCAAAAAGATGAAGAATATAAAAATTATAACTAGTGATATTGCATCTCATCTATGAGAAATGCACCCATACTATGATATGATAGCCAACTATAAACACAGCGGAAACATTCAAATTAGATAAATTCATGTTAAATAATCACAAATTTTTTTTTCTTAAACTATCTTGTGTAGATTTATGACTCTCTATTTGTTTTTTTTGTGCAACACTTACTTCTCATTAATTAAACTTTCATAATACAAAAAAGGAATTAAACATTTTCTTTAGCTACGATAAACCAAATGAAAGACCTTAAAGTTTAAAACATATAGAACTTGATACAAAAACAGTGAGTTTGAAACTAAGCTCAAATGCGTCGATAGAAATTTCACGGCAAAGTTGGATTGTTTGGAATTAGTCATCTTAACATGTGACGTTGAAACTTAACATTGTCTCTTCTAGTCCCGTGCAAACCGCTACGCAAGAAGACAAGTCGGTAAAGACATTCATAAGGTTTCCCGGTAAAAAGCACGGGAGGAAAACACCTCTCAAAGAGAGGGGAGTTGCTCGAATCACAATCCCTAATGGTGTAGGAGCGGCGGATTCAGATGGAGGAGGCAGCTTTTGACGATGGCTGAACTGAAGTGGTGGAGGAACGGCGGGGCGGGAGGAGGAGTCAGCTTTTGACGATGGCTGAACCAAAAGGGAGAATGGTTGGCGGTGGATAACCGAAGCAGCTTCATTAAATCCAAAACGATCACGACATCCTCTAGAAGATGGAGACCTGAATCAATCCCGACAAGATAGCCGAATAGATCAACATCAATGAATAATAATAGGCTGGAGGATGGGCCACTCTAGTTTAGATCTGGTGGGCTGCAAGGGGAGCATATTGGGCCATACCCATTTTGCAGATTCACCAATCCCAAAATGGGATTTCAAGATTTTGGAAGCTGAAGCCGATGGCGTCGGAGGGAGAGGCAGGCCTCCGTCCAGTTGGGAAGATATGACCAAGGAGGATGTCTGGAGGTGGTTGAAACAACCGGCGAGGCATGTCTTAGGAGTGGCAGAGCTTTTAGATCTGGTAATACGGAAACTCCCCGGTGGAAGTTGTCTTGAAAACACTAAGATCTAAATGTGAGAGTTGTCGAGGGTTGGACGCAGCAGGCGGCGTAGCTTGATGGACTGAATCCGGCGGCTCAGGTGGGTGGAGTATGTTCTGCAATGAGTCAGATGCTCTACAGAGAGGCAGCGGTTGTCGCGAGCTTGAAGAGTTTTGAGCAGTCCTCACAGGCAACGAAGCTAAACGGCATAGATGATGAACATAGCGGTAACGGGTCTCGCCGGGATTCTTGGAGGAGGCGAATGGACGGAGGTCGGAATGAACGAATCCGCGGCAGAAGAGATCTCGCCGCCGGAGACAGTGACACCGTCAAAAAGAGTTACGGTTCTTCACGAGGCTGAAGATCCCGATAAGGAGGAGTTGCACCGATTAGAAGTGAAACGACCGCATTTTTTTTTTTTTTGTTTGCAAAACATAAATAATTAAACAACATTAATTCAACCACAATACAAATACAAGAACAATCCAAGTTCTACAGCTTACACAAGCCAACAGTTCTAAAACAGCAAAAGCAACAACACAACAACAACAAACCCCCGTGTCCTAATCATCCCCTCTTCACTGCCTCGATTCCACGATCACACCTTATC
>PKML01072023.1:168889-180265 GCA_002933935.1 Eutrema yunnanense | reverse complement strand
CTTTGTAATCTTGGGCTTGGCGCTCTTGGCTTCCCTCACTTTGAATCTACGAAAATATCCTTCTCTTGAGCTCTCCTTTAGTCTCAACCTTCTCCTCATTATGTAACTTTAATCATGTGATTGAGCATGTGATGTCTACATCTTCAAAGCCCTCTTACTTGATATTTATGGGTTAAGATTTTGAGGGTTTATGGTATGCGTCGTAGAAATTGCAATCAAAGGTTTTATACATGTAAATTTTTCTTTTTTATTCAGATAAGTTTCCTTACATATGGAGATGAGACGCGGACAACTAATAAATAGGATTTTCCTCAATGTCGTTAGTTGTTTAGGCTGAAATAGGAATATATGATGTCTCTTTTAGAAAGATTTGTTCTTAGACTGTATTTAGCTTTTGCAAAATTTGGTCAGATCTTTAGTTAAGTTTTGGATTACTGACCATTTTCATGGTTATTGTCAACAAGAAATTTCAAACCTTTTGGCAAACCTCGATTACTTGATTGTCAATATGAGTGATGTTTTGCTTGGTTGGTTTGGGCTAAGGCTTTTTACTTTCTTTGTTGGTTTTCATTTGTGATAGCTTCATTGAGAACTAGATACGTGCATCCATACATGAGCCATTGTCAAGTTACTTCTGTGCGATAATAGGACATTGCTTCAGGTGACTCCCCCAGAAGAGAAGTGAAGAAGACTTTTTCGAACGCTGATAAGAAAAGTTTGAAGCTTCAATTCAAGCAGTCTCATAATTTGTCTAAAGGTACATTACAAAGGAGGATAGAGAAAAAGATGTAAATTTTTGACCGGTTCTGGTACACTAAATAACCAGTATTTGTTGGTCTAGAATTTGTTAAAAGTACCTGACTCTTACGTGGCGGCTTGTTATTGGTTGAGATATGGTAAGCCTGCTTGTAGAGAGACTCCGAAATCCCGAATGTGGGTTGGTGTGTGCTTAGAAACCAAACGAAATCAAAAGTTTTAGATGGTTTGAAATCGCACAACTGAAAAACCCAAAACAATAAACCGTAGTTAATTTGGTAAGATTTTGTAAACCGAATCGAACCTGATAATAAACCGATATGCCCAAGCTACTAAGATTTGGTAGCTGGCTCTACTTGTGCTTTTGGTAAGTGTTTTTCACGAGAAAGTTAAGTGAAAAATGGAGACTTCTCTGAGGTATTCTACAAATTCCAGGTCTCTGAAAATTCATGCCAAGGAGAAGCTACCGGTGAACTCCAAGATTCGTTTGCATGTGGCTCTAGCTTTTTTCTGTCTCCGTCGTATTAGTGCTTCATATTTCACCTCCATTCTTTTCAAAACTTTATTGCTTTGCTCTGTAATTTCTTGTTTGACTAGTCTCTTGGCTTCTTTCTGGGTCAGAAGCCTGAAAAAGCAAGAGCTATAGAGACAGATACAATATGTAAAGAACACAAATTTTTCTCAAAACAATTCCACTAGATTATCTTTTTAATGGTAACTTACAAGTTTACCAGAAAGCGAGAACTTACAAGTATTTCTAAAAAAATCTAGTTCTTCTTAAGCTTGAACAAGACAGACAATACTTGCAAGCTTAGATCGAATCTCTCTCTCAAAGAAACTCTAAAAACTTTTATAGCCTTAGAAACTTTAAACTCTTTATTGCACAAAGTTTCTAAGCCAACCTAGTCCTATATTTATAGTGACTAACCTAANGGCTCTAGCTTTTTTCTGTCTCCGTCGTATTAGTGCTTCATATTTCACCTCCATTCTTTTCAAAACTTTATTGCTTTGCTCTGTAATTTCTTGTTTGACTAGTCTCTTGGCTTCTTTCTGGGTCAGAAGCCTGAAAAAGCAAGAGCTATAGAGACAGATACAATATGTAAAGAACACAAATTTTTCTCAAAACAATTCCACTAGATTATCTTTTTAATGGTAACTTACAAGTTTACCAGAAAGCGAGAACTTACAAGTATTTCTAAAAAAATCTAGTTCTTCTTAAGCTTGAACAAGACAGACAATACTTGCAAGCTTAGATCGAATCTCTCTCTCAAAGAAACTCTAAAAACTTTTATAGCCTTAGAAACTTTAAACTCTTTATTGCACAAAGTTTCTAAGCCAACCTAGTCCTATATTTATAGTGACTAACCTAAGGTCTTTTCCTAATCCTCTTTAAACTAGGAAAATCCTAATTTCCTTTCTTACTCAAATTCCTCTTTGACTTTGGATTTCTTTTAAATAACGTCTTTGTAATCTTGGGCTTGGCGCTCTTGGCTTCCCTCACTTTGAATCTACGAAAATGTCCTTCTCTTGAGCTCTCCTTTAGTCTCAACCTTCTCCTCATTCTGTAACTTTAATCATGTGATTGAGCATGTGATGTCTACATCTTCAAAGCCCTCTTACTTGATATTTATGGGTTAAGATTTTGAGGGTTTATGGTATGCGTCGTAGAAATTGCAATCAAAGGTTTTATACATGTAAATTTTTCTTTTTTATTCAGATAAGTTTCCTTACATATGGAGATGAGACGCGGACAACTAATAAATAGGATTTTCCTCAATGTCGTTAGTTGTTTAGGCTGAAATAGGAATATATGATGTCTCTTTTAGAAAGATTTGTTCTTAGACTGTATTTAGCTTTTGCAAAATTTGGTCAGATCTTTAGTTAAGTTTTGGATTACTGACCATTTTCATGGTTATTGTCAACAAGAAATTTCAAACCTTTTGGCAAACCTCGATTACTTGATTGTCAATATGAGTGATGTTTTGCTTGGTTGGTTTGGGCTAAGGCTTTTTACTTTCTTTGTTGGTTTTCATTTGTGATAGCTTCATTGAGAACTAGATACGTGCATCCATACATGAGCCATTGTCAAGTTACTTCTGTGCGATAATAGGACATTTTTTCATGAGGTTTTCATCTCAAATTTGTGTTGGAATAAGCTTGTATTATGATAAACGTGAAAAGCTTCGGTGTCTTGTACGTGGAAAAAAAGAAGTTTCATTTGAGAACTGATAAATTTTAGTTCATATCCAGAAGAAGATGTTATAAATATGGATGGTTATCATGTTGTGATAATGGCCAAACTATGTAACATAAACGGACGCCTAGTAGCTATGTGTAAGATGAATAACAGTCGTAAAGTTTGGTTATTTTGGCTATGTTTTCGTTTGTTTGTCTACAATGTACATATTCGTTGGTATTTATGAAAATATTAGGTATTGTCTACAAGCCAACATGTTGGCCAACTGGTTGACTTGCATTGCGTTTCTCATGCATATCAAGAACTATAAATTTTGACAATAGATACATGTACGCCTAACCATTCTCCTAATATTTTCAGAAATACCAACGAATAGGTACATTGTAGACAAACAAACGAAAACATAGCCAAAAAACAAAACTTTACGACTGTTACTCATCTTGCACATAGTTACTAGGCGTCCATTTATGTTACATAGTTTGGTCATTATCACATCATGATAACCATCCATTCATATAACATCTTCTTCTGGATTTGAATTATATGGAAGTGTCAGAAAGATCAGGATTTACGCCTCAGAGTTGGCTACAAAATGTTTGAGAATGTATTGAAATCTGAATTATATGTAGATACTACTAAAATTTACACTTGAGCTCACTGTTTAGATTAAAACTCTGATGAGTTTTTGCCTCACAATGCAATTGCTCTCATTATATTATTGAAAAGAATGTGTCACATCTCTCTCTCTCTCTCTCTCTCTCTCCCTTCCTTACAGGTACTTTACAGCATCCCCATTGGTGAGATACTCTAAGGGTATCTCATAAATATAATACTAATATTTTTAACAATTTTTTTGTTGAGAACTCCATCACAAATTTTTGCCTCTATTGGTGAGATACCCACAAAAGTATCTCATCAATATAATATTATAATTTTTTTAATTTTAATAAAATTAATTTTGAAAAATTTAGAGCATATCAAATTACATCTTAAATATATTCAATTGTTTTAATTAGTTATATTTATTTATATTATCTATAATAGTAAAATTAATAAAACCGTAAATATTAATAATGTTAATAAAATATTAATAACTATAACATTACTAATTTATATAACTATAACATTACAAAATTTTATTTTTTCAAATCTCAGATTTTTTCTGAAATCTAATATTATTGTATTAACTATAACATTACTAATTTATATTATATATTAACCTTAACTAATATCAATTAAAAACAATATTAATATATAAATTAATCTCATGCTTAATGGAATTTCATAGATAGATAATTTTATTTTATGATTTATAAAAAAAAATAAAAACTAAAAAATAACAATATATAAACTATTTAATTGATATTTTAAAGTGTTGGATATTTGTTTAATCACAAAATGCATGAACCATTAGGAAATTGACATGTGTCTCATGAGAGAGGTTCTCGTGGGGTTCTTAAAATATCTCATTTGAGAACAGATTCTCACAATTTTTCACTTCTAAATTTTGTTTTTCTTTATTTTTAATATATTTTAATATGAGATACCAATTGAGATACCCAATAGAGATGCTCTTATATGCAGATTAAAGAAAACAATTGGACTCTCAACACGAACTTGAAAGGAAAATGGAATGTTCGGTTCGATCTGTGAGGAGAAAACAAGAATATAAACACACAGAAAAAGTAAGATTACATTATATTTGATCATTTTGAGAAATGTATTAGTGATGGAAAAACTCACTTTGACTCAACCAATTGATAGCAATTCTAAAGATCTTTGATTGTATCAATCACTTTTCACCCTTGCAACCATTTGGAAATTTAGCTCTCGTCTCCTCGGCTCGTATAAGCTATTTCCATGTCTAAAGGTAGAATCCGTATCTACCTTTGTGATAAAGTTGTAGTTAACCGGAAAATACAAACCAAACTAGACCAACCCTAACCAATCCGAATCTAAACTAAACCAATCTATCCTTTCTCGTCTGTACCAACTACCATGCAAGTTGGATACCAAAGATTCTAAGGACGCCGGTTCACAAACCAAACATCAGAAATCCGGTTATCTAGATCGGTATAGTTCGGAAATTTTGTTGCGGTTTTGGTTGACTTCGAGATCGGGATGCGGCTATTATGAGCCTTGAACATCACCATCAGTATCAAATCGACAATAGAGTCCCCACACACAAAGGTGAAGAAGATCTTGATCTTTAAATATTTGCTTCTGATGGTCATTAATCAAAGATCATGTATAACATAACAACTACTACTACGACCAAGAATCAAAAACCATAGTTTTCCAATATATCAACATTACATCGAATAAACATTGACAAATTAAATTCACATATTATTGGATAGTTTTTTGGTGGCTTTAACTAAACCCAACGTGAACTCTATGCATATTAATTCCTAAACAACGGTTTTGTTCCAAGTTCCAACATGGGTCTATTATCTTGTTTATTACTCCATCCGTTTCAAAAAGAATGTCATTCTAGCTTTTTTTTTGTTACATAAAGAGTGTCACTTTGTATTTTCAATGCAAAATTTTTATTAAAAATTCAGTTTTAACCCTAGTGTTTTAAGGTATTAATTAGAAAGAGAATTTTTTTTGGTGTATTAATAAATGGTAGAATAGAATTTTTATTAGTTTTCTTAATTTGTGTGAAAATTATCAGAATGACATTCTTTTTAAAACAGAGGGACTATAGTCTATATTATAATTCATGTTTAGATAATTTCATTAACATAAAAATAATTTGACTTTTATAGCACTGAAATACTCGAGGCCATTTTGGAAAGTTGAATGTATTAGATTGGCCTTTAGACAACGTGGGAAAGTGCTAAAGTCATTGTCTTAAACCGAAGATGTGGCATAGAGCAATCTCGTGCCCACAATTGATTGAATATGGTCAAATTTAATGCATTTTCCGGGAGGCTGCATTATTTTGAAACTCGCAATTGATTAATTAGTGGAGGAATGAAGTTTCCTCCTCGCTTTGACTATATACTAGTAATGGGAAATGATTATAGACTTGCCCATAATCATTTAAATATGGTCTGGAAAAAGGGTTTGTATAGTGACATGTTAAGATGTGATCTTCCTATTGATTATCCAAATTTTTAAAAATTTAACGAGTAAAAAAAAACAGAGCATGTGTGGAGAAAGAAGAAGTGGGCGGTGAGAAAACAGGAAGTGGAAAGTGCACTGAGAAGAGAAAGAGTCAACAAGAAAATTAATACTCAGTTTAACAAAAATTATCGATTTACTATATTTAGAAACTCCTATTTTCGCACGTTTCCTCCTCCTATACCTCTCTTAGCATTAGTATTCCTTCTTTTTTTTCAAAACCTTTTGGGAAAGTCTTAACATTAAAATAAAAATAAAATAAAATCTTTTTGGGAATATTTCGTTAATTAGCTAGTTTCTGTAGACTAAACCTTATACTTCATCATTTTAGTAATAGTTTTCATCAGATGACTAGTAGTAACTTTCAAATGTATATTATATTTTTATACAAAAGGAAAACTATATAGCATCTTAGGTGTTTCTTTTGTGTTTGAGATTATCTGCGTAGCCCTCAATTGATGTGTGTCTCCAAGTGAAAGAGATCTGTGAAGTTCTTTATGACATCGCCAATCCCTCTTCCAATTTCTCATAAATTTCTTTCAATTTCTCTACCGATTATTTCGCAAAAGAATCTCTTCGTTTTTTAATCTATGGATTTTGAGATAAACCTCGATTAAGTGAAAGCTTAGCAAGTTTCGACCCTTAAAAGAAAGGTGTTTCTCTTGTTTGTCTTCTATAACAAGATATATAAAAAAAAAAAAACAGAACCTCATAATGTTCTACACAAGTAAAAACAACTAATTACCTTTATATAATTGATATATAAATTAAAAATCTTTTAAAGAGCGTTTGACAAGTGTACGTCTCTCCACTTTCTTCACCAAATCGTTAGTTATGTATCATAACTTATTATTAATCGTTGGGACAAAGTTAGTTATGTATCATAATCGTTGGGACAAAGTTTTTAAGACCATTGACAAGTAACATGAGGACGACCATATATTCGGCCGAGTCTTGTCACCAATTCTCCACATAACTTATTATTATTTATAACTTATGAATTATTCAAGAAAAAAGAAGTAAAAAAACGATTTTCAAGGATAAATTATTGACACTTTTGAAATTCTGATCGTGCAATATGGATTTGGAGTTTGAACTTAGATTGTACGCATCAATGCACTTGTAAAGCTATTACTAAGTTTAATTCTGATGATGGATTCGGACTTTAATGGGATATCAATTACTATCAAATTGTATCCCATAAGTTTAGCTATCACTTCCGTAACTTTAGCAATGTTAATTATTGTAATTACAATAGTTTAGGCAAGTCTGATTCTCGTATTGTACTATATATCTCTGTAATTGCTTTTGTGAACAAATAGAGAGAGAAAGCTTTTCAACACACAACTCTACGATTTCTCATGGTATCAGAGCCTGACAAATCTAATTTCTTTTCGATTTCTTAAATTCCTTCGACGTGAATCCAATCATGAGTGAAACAAACACAACCCCGACACCGATTGAGACGAACACGAACCAGACTGCAACGAATCTTACAGTAATGGAGGTGACGCGTATCAACCCGAACCCGAACTCGAATTCGACTGAAGTGAAGGTACAAACGATTGTACTGCGAGAAAATGTTGTTCACGCCAATCATGTTAGCATTGGTGATGGATCGAGAACAGAGAACGTGAACCGTGTAATCACAGACCATGATCGCAATGGAGTAAGCGGTCTGAACGATGACCAATGGAGAGCGGTGGTGGTGTTGCTGAATGCAGGAAAGAGCGCCACAAGAGAGCATTCTTATGGTACGTTACCCGAACCATCTTGGATTCTTGACACAGGTGCGACACATCATGTGACAAGTCGATATGATGTGTTGATGGATATAAGGGAAATTCCACCGGTTTTGATTATATTAGCTGATGGAACAGAACGAGTCACTACGACGGAAGGAACCGTGTGGTTGAGTTCGAAACTATGTTTGCGCTCAGTTTTCTACGTTAAGGAGTTCAGTTCAGATTTGATTTCTATGGGACAAATGATGGATGAAAACAGTTGTGTGGTACAATTGGCGGATCATTATCTTGTCGTTCAGGACCGTCTAACGAGAACGGTGATTGGAGCGGGCAAGCGAGAAGGAGGAACATATCTTTTTCGTAGTATAGAAACAGTAGCAGCGGTGGTGACTAAAGATGCTGACACGTTAGACTTATGGCACGCAAGATTAGGACACCCTTCATCCAAAGTTGTTGAGCTGTTGCCGGGTTTTGATTTTAGTAGATGTAAAAAATCTATGGACAAAGCGTGTGATATATGTCTCCGTGCTAAGCAGACGCGATCTTCTTTTCCATCTAGCAACAATAAAACTTCGGCTATCTTCGAGTTAATTCATTGCGATGTTTGGGGACCGTATCGAACACCATCGTCTTCTGGTGCACGTTACTTCCTCACGGTTGTAGACGATTTTTCAAGAAGTGTATGGATCTACCTTCAAAACGATAAAACAGAAACAATGACAAATCTGAAAAATTTAATCTCTTTGGTTGATCGACAATTTCCAACACAAGTGAAGTGTGTTCGAAGCGATAATGGAACGGAATTTACAAGCATGGGAGGATATTTTCAAAGTAAAGGGATAGTTCATGAAACTTCTTGTGTGGGAACACCGCAGCAAAACGGAAGAGTCGAAAGAAAGCATCGGCATATTTTAAACGTCGCTAGAGCTTTGATGTTTCAAGCTCACATGCCAATAGAATTTTGGGGCGAATGCATATTAACGGCTGGTTACTTGATCAATCGAACTCCAAGCTCGGTGTTGAATGGAACCACACCATATGAGAAACTACACAAGAAAGCGCCAGATTATGAACATTTAAAGGTGTTTGGAAGCCTTTGTTATGCACATAATCAAGGCCATAAAGGCGATAAATTTGCTGCACGGGGTCGCAAATGTGTTTTTGTCGGATATCCTTATGGGAAAAAGGGTTGGAGGCTCTATGATCTTGACAAGAAAGATTTCTTCGTTTCCCGTGATGTAATTTTTTGTGAAGAAAAATTTCCATTTGCTCAATCTGATTTTGATCGTTCCTTACACGATTTGGAAGAAGGAGATGAACTTTGGGCTCCAATTGCAGCAGGCCCAATTGAGGATGAAAGAAATGAGGCTACTATTATTGGGCCTGTTTTGATTGAAAGTGATGGCCCAGCAGCAGTTTTGATTGAAAGTAATGGCCCATCAGCCTCTCCTGGCCCAATAGAAACTCCAAGCTTACCCAGCCCAATAGAGACATCATCTCCTTCCCCGACATCTGAATCTCAAAGCGACTTGTCTTTGAGTTCTTCGGCTGCGACTTCGGTACCATCACCGTCCGTGTCTCCGGTGATATCTGACCCACCCGCCGATGCGTCTTCACCGGAACCTCTTCTCGGGCGAGGCCACCGACAACGAAAACCACCGGTAACACTTAAAAATTATGTCGTGAACACTGCACAAAGCAAGCTCCTGTCAAAAACTGAGGTATCCTCGTCATATCCAATCTCGAATTACGTCAATTGCAGTCGATTTTCAGCAACACACCGGGCTTTTCAAGTTGCAATTACCGTCAATGTTGAACCCAAATCATTCAATCTTGCGGTCAAATTGCAACAATGGAGGGAAGCCATGAGCAAAGAAGTCACTGCCTTAGAAGAGAATGAAACCTGGACATTGGAAGATTTACCACCAGGGAAGCGTGCAATTGGCAGCAAATGGGTTTATAAGATCAAGTATCATTCGGATGGAACAATTGAACGATATAAAGCACGGTTGGTTGCTCTTGGTAACAAACAAGTTGAAGGAGAAGATTATGGGGAAACTTTTGCACCAGTAGCAAAGATGGGAACCGTTCGTATGTTTCTCAAAGTCGCTGCGGGAAACGACTGGCCGGTGTATCAAATGGACGTGCATAACGCCTTTCTACACGGTGATCTTGAGGAAGAGGTCTACATGCAACCTCCACCTGGTTTTTACTCCAAGGATGAAACAAAAGTGTGTCGATTGCGGAAATCCATCTACGGTTTAAAACAGGCGCCTCGATGTTGGTTCGAAAAGCTCACGAAGGCCTTACGAGATTATGGATTTCAACAATCACTTGCTGATTATTCACTGTTCACGTTCGACAAAAACGGTGTTCAGATCAAGTTACTGATTTATGTTGATGATATGATACTTACGGGGAACTCGGAGCAAGCATTGAAGGTATTCAAAGATTATCTTTCTTCTTGTTTCAAAATGAAGGATTTAGGAGCATTGAAATATTTTCTGGGAATTGAAGTATCTAGGAGTAAATCGGGATTCTATCTAAGCCAACGGAAATACGCTTTAGATATTATTTCGGAAACTGGATTATTGGGAGCTAAACCAGCTACATTTCCATTGGAGCAGAATCACAAATTGGCACTTTCCACCTCGAAAATATTGACTGATCCGATGCCCTATAGACGGTTGATAGGCCGGTTTATTTATCTGGCAGCAACTCGGCCAGATTTGGCATTCTCGGTTCACATACTTGCTCAGTTTATGCAGACGCCACGCGATGATCATTGGCAAGCAGCTTTGCGAGTAGTACGTTATCTTAAAGGGACACCAGGTCAAGGAGTTCTCTTGAGTTCAGAGAAAGATTTTCAGATTTCAGGTTGGTGTGACTCCGATTGGGCAAGCTGTCCACTTACTCGCCGTTCAATTACAGGTTATTTTGTTCAACTTGGTCAATCACCTATTTCTTGGAAGACAAAGAAGCAGCCTACGGTTAGCAAATCTTCGGCTGAGGCCGAGTACCGAGCTATGTCCTTCCTCCGTGATGAACTTATTTGGGTGAAGAATGTTCTCACATCACTTGGTGTGTCGCATAAGCAACCAATGCGTGTTTATTGCGACAGTAAGGCAGCGATCCACATCAGCACAAATCCAGTCTTTCATGAGCGCACGAAGCACATCGAGAACGATTGTCATTCAGTTCGTGATGAAATTCAATCAGGTAATATCTCAACTCATCATGTCTCCACAACTCAACAACTGGCCGACATATTTACCAAACCACTTGGTAAACAAGCTTATGAAGATTTCAGACACAAACTGGGCATTCTTGACTTGCATGCTCCAGTTTGAGGGGGGGTAATGGGATATCAATTACTATCAAATTGTATCCCATAAGTTTAGCTATCACTTCCGTAACTTTAGCAATGTTAATTATTGTAATTACAATAGTTTAGGCAAGTCTGATTCTCGTATTGTACTATATATCTCTGTAATTGCTTTTGTGAACAAACAGAGAGAGAAAGCTTTTCAACACACAACTCTACGATTT